>JARHVA010005071.1:1000000-1110000 GCA_037957365.1 Torreya grandis | reverse complement strand
TATTATAGATGACCATTTTGTGCATTTACTTGCTCTCTTCACTCTTGAAGTGGATTTTGAAGTTAGATTTGGAATTTAAGATGAATTAAATACATATATTATCAATAAAAAATCAATTAACTTAGATATAGAACCATAACATAGAAGAAAACCTCGATTATTTAGAAGAAATGACTGTAAGTTCACTCCACTCCTTACAAATTGAGCTAGTTGGCTCATAAAATCAACTCTAAATGTAAAAATAGTAATGGATAATGTTGTCCCCCAAAAATAGCTTTCAGTTTTAGGACAACATTTGAAATATTTTGGTCTTACAGACCAAAATTGTATCTTCCATTTTCAAAAATTTGTCTTAGATATTCAGATTTCTCATTTTCAAAGCTTCTCAGAAAATCTACAAACTTTGAAAATCAAGTTCAATGGATTTTACATGTTGAAAATCTATAGATTTTGTATCTTCAAGATTCAACAGCAGGTTCATTCACTTGGTTCAACCATTTGACTTATTGGATGGTTCATCAGCCTTTGTTTCAAAGGGACTTGGTGCGCTTCGTTGAACCATTGAACCAGTTCAACAGATAGGTTCAATCAAATGGTTCAACTATTGGTTCAAAGGCAAGTTCAAATATTTGGTTTAATGCTTAGTTTATCGACTTGTTTTATTTTGTTAAACCATCAGCTTGAACCATTTTGGTTCAAAGCCTTGGTTCAACCGATTGGTTCAATGTCAAAGTTCATCCAATGGTTCATTGCATTGGTCTTTGTTTTAAAAGGACTTGGTGCACTTCATTGAACCTTTGAACCGGTTCAACTAATGGTTCATCGGCCAAGTTCAAAGGGGCGGTTTAATGCTGAAAGGGGCAGTTCAATGCTGAAAGGAACTTTTTTGGAAGACAAGTGCCTTTACAGAGGAAACTTAATCAACCAAAATACCCTTCGGAAGGGTTATTTTCAAAAGACAAAACCTGAAGACTTGTTTAAATACTTGGCAAAATTTTCCCTAGACTTTTTATTTATGAAAATTTTATGCGGGACAAATGTCCGTAGAATTACCCATGGGGAGCTTTCAACTCAAGCACCTGGGAATTTTCCTCAAGGATTTGTCCACGGGAATAAAGCCTAGGGAAACATTTTCTTGTGACGACTACCAAAATAAAAGGGACTGCTAAAACAAAGGGCTGTCGAAAGACTCCAAAGGGTAGATGCCCTTGTGGGGGACTCTCGACGACCAAAGTAAAGGGGTTTTCTGACTCGACATGGATCATTTCTCAAGGCCCAAAAGGATATGTCCAATTCAAAAAAGTTCTAAGCAGAAAGCCAAAAGCCAAAAGAAGACCAAGAGGTGACACCCACAAAGAAGTCAAATTCAGCATAGCTGACTAGCCATTGGAAACATATTGATGGGTATGTAGACGTCAATTTTATAGATAGTGAAATAGCCTTTGATTTATAGACACGAATGCATTTTCAGAGTTCAAGACAAAAACTAGTTGAAAGTGAGGAAAAGGCAGAACAATGGATGAATCCATGGCCTGATTCAATTAATCTATAAAGGAAGAACGATGAAGACAAGATCAGATCGCCAAGTGGACATTGAAAGTTATAATCTTTCAATTACATGACTTGTTTATCTACATTGAGAAGATCAAATGGGTAAAATGCCTCAAAGTTCTAGCTTGTCTTCCTAACATTTCCCAACGCATCATGATGTATTATTGTTCCCGAGTCCTTCTTCAAGTGGCTATATAAGGGAATTTCTTTCATTGTAAAAGGATGATCTTCTTTTTGACAATCTGAATGAAACTCTGCCAAAATTGAGAGGCATCATTGAGACTTTGTGCTCAGTCTATTGATCATATTCTGTTAATGAAAACAAGGGACTTTTTTACACTTTGTGTTGTGATATCTTTTTTGTTTCATTAATTTAATAAGAAGGATTAGTAAATTAGTCAGGAAGGTGTCCTGAAGAATCAATTATGGAGAGACTTTGTGCCCCCATAGCTGCCTTCAGTGCGTTTGCTTTTTCATTGCTGTGTAAAGGACTTTGAAAAGACTTTGAGCTTTCATTGCCCTTCGTATATTACTCTTGAGCATTTTAGATAGAGACTTTGTGTTCTATTTTGATTTGTTGGTTACCATACTCCCAGTTACATTCTACTTTAATTTCCAAGAGTATTCTTATGGCTGGCTAAATAGTTTTTCTTGAAAGAAGAGGAGAGTTGTTTATCATTCCCTTGAGTTTTTCCTTTGTTTTGCATACATCATCTCTAAAGAAAGAGAGATGGATGTCTAGTCCTATCCCTGAGTATTATTTTCTATTTATACATATACATATCATATCCATAGGGAACCTCCCCTTGATGAGAGGAGAGAGAAGTCTCCTTGTGATGTGATAAACTTACACATTAAGATGACTAATCTTTTTGCTTTGGCTGATAAGACCTATTTTTTTACTAGTACGTTGATAGACAAAATATTCAACCAATAGTTTTTGGTGACTCTACTAGGGAAATACCCATTATACATTTATAGTCTATCCATTCTATTCACCTCCACACCAATAGGGAAAGAACACAGTTTAAAGCCTCAAGCTTTAACTGAAGCAAAGTCAAATCATTTCCATTTTTGTTTTACAATCTGGCAGATTCAAGGTATACACGAAGCCAAAGGGCTAAAGGTGTCGTTGATCCTATGTTTGAACTAGTACAACAAAGTGATTTTGATCTGTTTCCTTCACCATCTCGTCTCCAACGAACCAAGAGCTTCCCTCCTACTAAATCTAGATCTCCATTACCAGAGGAAGTATCTACTTCTGTTATTGATAAAGTTGTGCCTATAATTACCCCATTAAGATTTGTTATCCCTCCTTTTCAGTATCCTATAATGGTAGTTCAAGGCCCTTGGGGTAATGCTTTTGGTCCTCTCAATCTTACTCCTCCTCTGCATGAGCTTCCACGCAGTTATAGGAAAAAATTTCTTAAATTCTACAGTGATGGCAAAATTCATCCTGATGAACACATTGTAGCATTTAGTATAGCTTGTGGAGTAATCAGAGTAGAGTTTGAAGATGTAGCAGTTAAGCTTTTTATTGAAACACTACAAGGTCCTGCTGAAAATTGGTTTTATTATTTACAGGCTTGATCTGTGACTGATTGGAATACCTTGAAAGCTAAGTTTGAAGCCAGATTCAAACCTATAAAAGATGCACATACACTTCTGGCTCAACTTACACAAATGAAAAAAGAGCTGCATGAGCCTATGAGATACTTCATAGCTAAATTTGAGGAGTTGAGAAAAAAAATTCCTATGATTGCCAGACCCACAGTTGAGAATCTCAAATGCTTTTTCATTAATTCTCAGCTACCTAAAGTCAGTTTCCTCTTGAGACGTGCTGACCAAATAGATCTCACTGCAGCTCAACTTTTGGCCACTAAAGTAGAAGATGATCTCATCTTAGTAGGGAAAATAAAAAGAGATCCTAATAGAAACAGAGCTTCATCATCTTCTAAATTTTCATCTACAAGAAACACAGATTCAATGGTGCAAAAATTAGCAAATAAACTCCTTGCCCTCAAAAAGTAAATGGCTCAAGGAATGTCTTCAACTCCTACATACAGAAGGACATTCCCAAATCAGTCATATCAGGGCAGTGTTTCCAGAAATCAAGGACAACAAAATCACCTTCCTCCTCCATAAGGAAAACTTGCCTTGGAAGCTCCTCCAACTAATTCAGTAATGGGATATCTTGAAATAGAATCAAAATTCTCTTATCAACCTAAATTAAATCAAGAAAATGATGATGATATCATTGAAGACAGTAAAAAAGAATCAACTGGTGACTCCCAAATTAGTTTCTTGAATTATCAAGATGAACCTGGAAGAAAAGGAGAAGCTTCAGATGGATCATATGTAGTGTTTACCAGGTCTAAGAATCAATCAGCCTAGCAGGCTGATAAAGAAAAGATGGAAGAACAAATATAGCCAACAGTCACAATTGTCAAGCATGGGACAGCTCTGCCTTTTCAACCAAAAGATCTGGTAATCACTCAAAAGGTAAATACATCTGTTGTGCCTTCCCCTTCTACTTCTAATTTGCAAACCAACTCACCTCCCATCCCTTTGAAAACTTAGAAAGGTGAAGTACCTTTCTCTGTACCTAGCTCGATTTAGCCATTTGATATAATTGATCATGTCAAAAAGGCAAAAATATAGATGTCTGAATTTGAATACTTGTAGTCCAATCTAGATCAACTAAATAAGCTAGTCTAATATGTTAAAAATTAGACCGTCCCTACAGGATAAAATCCCAAAAAAGTAACTTTTAATTCTTCAATGAATACGCCTATTTCAAATAATTTGATCATTACTCCTCCAGCTGCTCCTGGAAAAATTGAACCCTTCTATGTTTCCTTGTTAATCAATGGCCACAAGCTAAGTAACTGTATAATAGACTCAGGTGCATCTGACAATGTTATGCCTGCCAAAGTCATTGAGTCTCTTGGTCTCACATTGACCAAGACATTTGGCAGATGTTTCTCCATGGAGAACAAGCAAGTGTCATTACTGGGGCAAATCAAAGATGTCCAATTTGCATTTGTAGCCTTTTTAAATAAGAGGATTAAAATGACTGTATTAGTGGCTGATGTCATAGCATCTTATGGCATTTTACTTGGATGGAAATTCTATAAGGATGTGGGAGGAGAACTAAACATGGATCTATCTGAAGCAAGGATTCCTGTCCAAGGCATGATGAAGAGATTACTTCCTAAAAAGGAAGCAAAGTATGTAGTTACCAAGATGTCAGCTCTTGAAGCTCAAATTATCTTTGAATCTGCAGGTATGGGTAATTACTTTTTATATACAGATCATGAATAAAGACCCTCCATCTCTAATGAGGTAAAGTCTAAAGTAAATCCAGTATCTAATGAGATTTGGACTCTAGAATTTGATGGTAGTTGTTCCTCTATTGGTTTTGAAGTTGGAATTGTCTTGATATCTCCTCAAAGAGATTTATTTCCTTCATCCTATAAATTGCAATTTAGTAATACAAATAATATAGATGAATATGAATCACTATTGCTGGGCATGAAGGCTGCTCAAGAAAGAGGTGTCAAATTTCTTCATACTAAAGGGGACACTGAATTAGTGGTCTGTCAAGTGAGAAATTCATATCAGACCAAGAATGAGAGGCTGCACCATTACTGTAATTTGGTTTGGGACCAAATTGAAAACTTTGATGCTTTCAACATTTCTTCCATTCCAAGAGAATATAATGATAGAGCTGATACACTTGCTATTTTAGGAACTCTTTTAGTTCCTCATTCTGATTTTAAAGAAGCCAAATATACCATTGAGCTGGTCTATAGGCCGAGTGTTCCTAACAATGTTGATCATTGGCAAATTTTCAATGATGATAATCAGATCATTACTTTCTTGGAATGAAAAGACAATTTTGAACAGTTGTATTTTGAAGGCAGCAAATCTCAGAAGTCTGAATTAATTTCTGAATCTAGTTCAGATGTCAATGAAGAGTTCCTACAACTGAAAGGAAACAAAATTCCTAAATGCCTAGTTTCTCTTGAGAAGTTGTTCGACAAGCATGATAGATTTGTCAAGCAATAGCAGACAGATTCGAATTTCTCTCAGGGATTTGACCAAGTGAATCTGACCAACAAAGAAAATCCAAAAATGGTCAACATTGGTAAGTGCTATACACCTAAAAAAAAATTCAAATTCACTTCTTTGCTTTGTCAATACATTGATGTCTTGGCATATTCATACGAAGATCTAAAGTCTCTCAGACCTGATGAAATTCACCATCATATTCCTCTCAAAGCTGATTCAATGCCTTACAAGCAAAAATCCAGACAATACAATCTAAAAATTTTAGGTATAATTATGTCTGAGATTCAAAAAATGTTAAATGCCAGAATAATTTTTCCAATCCATTATTCTACATGGATTGTGAATATAGTTCTTGTAAGGAAGAAAAATGGCAAAATTTGCATTTGTGTAGATTTATGGAATTTGAATCAGTCATCTCTGAAAGACAATTACCCTTTGCCAATCATGGACCAAGTACTTCAAAAAGTAACAGGATCAGAAATGTTATCAATGTTGGATGGCTTCTCAGGCTATAACCAAGTTGAAGTTGTTGAAGCTGACCAACACAAGACTGCATTCATCACGCCTTGGGGTACATTTGCATACAAAAGAATTCCTTTTGGATTAATAAATGCTGGTGCTACCTTCTAGAGAGATATGGACATGGCTTTTAAAGATGAAATTGGAAAATTCATAGTTGTATATCTTGATGATTGAACTATCTTTTCAAAGCATCGATCTGATCATGTATGCTATTTACAGTAAGTGCTAGAGTGCTGTCGACAGAATGGTATTTCTTTGAATCATAAAAAGTCTATTTTTGGAGTGACAGAAGGAAAACTCCTTGGACACATTATGTCCAAAGAAGGCATAAAGATTGACTTAGACAGAGTCAAGTCTATTCAAGAGTTGAATTTGCCTGCAAGTAAGAATGATGTTCACTCTTTCTTCAAAAAAGTGAATTTCTTATGGAGATTCATCTCTGAATTCACTGAGAAGACAAGACACATTGTAAACATGATGAAAGGAAAGACTACCTTCAGCTGGACCAAAGAAAGTAAAGCAGCATTTCAAGATATCAAAGTCGCTATTGCTCATGCCCCCACCTTGGTCTGCCCAGATTACCACAGAGATTTCATTATATACAGCTATGCATCTGAGCATACTCTTTTAGTGATTCTTGTCCAACAAGACAAAGAAGGTATGGAATCCCCCATCTCTTTCATGAGTTGCGCTCTAAAAACTCATGAAATGAAGTATTTAAATATAGAGAAGAATGCCTATGCCTTGGTAAAAGCAGTCAAACACTTTCGCTTCTATATTCTGAATTCACATACTACTGCGTTAATTCTTGACAGTATAGTCAAATCGATATTAACTCAATAGGATTTTGGCACAAAGAGAGGTAATTAGATTGAAAAGATCCAAGAATTTGATCTAGATATCAAATTGACAAAGCTGGTCAGAGGTAAAGGTCTTTGTCAATTAATGGCTAACAATAAGCCAGAAGATACACAGCGTGAAGAAACTAAGGTTGAAAATGTGCAGATAGTCCTTTTTGTCTCCACTACTAACGAATGGTACTCAGATATTGCATATTTTTTGACTTATGGTGAATGTCTTATTCATTTGTCTTACAAAGAGAGGAGAACTATCAGATTGAAAGCTGTCAATTTCATCCTTTGGGACAACGGCCTGTATAAAAGAAGCATAGATGGATTTTTCCTTCGCTGTGTAGATAAAAAATAGCAGACCCAGCTCTTGAAATCTTTCCACAATTTAGCATGTGGAGGACATTTTTCTGCCCCTGTGATTGCTCACAAAATTTTGTGAGCCAGGTATTATTGGTTGACTCTTTTCCAAGATGCACATAAGTGGGTAAGGAAATGTGAACTTTGCTAGCAATTTTTTGGAAGACCCAAGTTGGTTGCTCTACCTCTCAAGCCAGTAATCATAGAGGAACATTTCTAGTAGTGGGGACTTGATTTTATTGGGACAATAAATCCATCTTCAAGTGTTGGACATGATTATGTCCTTACAGTGACTGATTATTTCACTAAGTGGGTAGAAGCAATCCTGACAAAGCATGCTACTTTAGAAGTTGTATTCAATTTTCTGAAAGAGAATATCATTTCTAGATTTGGAGTCCCACTCAAAATTGTTACTGATAATGCAGATTGTTTCACCTCTCAAGAAATTATGCAATTCTATTTTTATTATGGAATTACGTTCTCTCATTCTTCTGATTATTTTTTACAAGGGAATGGACAAGCTGAGTCCATCAATAAAAATTTGGTAACTATTATCAAGAAGCTTGCAGATGAGAATCAAAGGATGTGGCATAAAGCATTGGTTGATGCTCTATGGGATGACAAGATCACGCCAAAAAGGGCAATTGGTATGTCTCCTTTTCAACTTCTCTACGGGATTAATGCTGAGATACCAATCACCTTAGAGTTACCAGCATTGAAATTGGCAAAGGCTATTGAATATTAGACATATGAGAGATATCTTTACAAAATAATCATGTGCTGACTCAGTTGGAAGAATAGAGAACTATGGTGGTGGATAGAATTGTTGTTCATCAAAATCTGATAAAAAAACTTTTTGATCAGAAGGCCAGAAATCGTGATTTCCAGATTGGGTATAAAGTCCTGCTGTGGGACAAAAGAAGAGAGCCAAAAGGGATGCATGGAAAGTTTGACTCCCTTTGGAGAGGCCCATTCATAATTCATCAGCACATGGGTGAAAATAGCTTTTTGTTGAAATACCAAGATGACACACTCTTTTCTCTTCCCCATAATGGGCAACATTTGAAACACTTCAATTCTTGAAGTATCAGATCATTACCTCTGTATATATGCATATTTGTATAGTTTTAATTTCTATTTTGCTTTGTTTGTGTTCATATTTGATGCCTTTCATTTTTTGAAAGCATGACTCTGAAGCCCAATGGTACACTTGAAGACACTGGAGATTCTAGATTCTTCTCCTTTCAATTCATTTTGTGATTGACAGAAGTTCCCCAACTGGAGCTAGCTGTTGTCCCCCAAAAATAACTTTCATTTTTAGGACAAAATTTGAAATATTTTGGTATTACAGACAAAAATTGTATCTTCCATTTTCAAAAATTTGTCTTAGATATTCAGATTTCTCATTTTCAAAGCTTCTCAAAAAATCTACAGAGTTTGCAAATCAAGTTCAGTGGATTTTACATGTTGAAAATCTATAGATTTTGTATCTTCAAGATTCAACAATAGGTTCATTCACTTGGTTCAACCATTTGGCTTATTGGATGGTTTATCAGCCTTTGTTTCAAAGGGACTTGGCATGCTTCACTGAACCGTTGAACCGGTTCAACGGATAGGTTCAATCAAATGGTTCAACTGTTGGTTCAAAGGCAAGTTCAAATATTTGGTTCAATGCTTAGTTTATTGACTTGTTTCATTTCGTTAAACCATCAACTTAAACCATTTTGGTTCAAAGCCTTGGTTCAGTTGATTGGTTCAACGTCAAAGTTCATCCAATGGTTCATTGCATTGGTATTTATTTCAAAAGGACTTGGCGCGCTTCATTGAACCTTTGAACCAGTTCAACTAATGGTTCATCAGCCAAGTTTAAAGGGGCGGTTCAATGCTGGAAGGAAATTTTTTGAAAGACAAGTGCCTTTGCAGAGGACACTTAATCAACCAAAATACCCCTTGGAAGGGTTATTTTCAAAAGGAAAAACCCAAAGACTTGTTTAAATACTTGGTAGGATTTTCCCCAAACTTTTTGTCTGTGAGAATTTTCTGTAGGACAAAGTCCGCAGAATTACCCATGAGGAGCTTTCAACTCAAACACCCAAGAATTTTCCATGGGGATTTATCCATAGGAATAAAGCCTGGGGAAACATTTTCTTGTGACAATTACCAAAATAAAAGGGACTACTAAAACAAAGGGTTGTCGAAGGACCCTGAAGGGCAGATGCCCTTACGAGGGACTCTCGGTGACCAAAGTAAAGGGGTTTTCTGACTTGACAAGGATCATTTCTCAAGGCCCAGAAGGATATATCCAATTCAAAAAAGTGCTAAGCAAAAATTCAAAAGCCGAAAGAAGACCAAGAGGTGACGCCCACAAAGACGTCAAATTCAGCATAGCTAACTAGCCATTGGAAACATATTAATTGGCATGTAAACATCAATTTTAAAGATAGTGAAATAGCCTTTGATTTATACACCCAAATGCATTTCCAAAATTCAAGACAAAAACCAGCTGAAAGTGAGGAAAAGGTAGAACAATGGATGAATCCACGGCCTTTTTCAATTAATCTGTAAAGGAAGAACGATGAAGACAAGATCAGATCTCTAGGTGGACATTAAAAGTTGTAATCTTTCAATTGCATGACTTGTTTATCTAAATTGAGAAGATCAAATGGGTAAAATGCCTCAAAGTTCTATCTTGTCTTCCTAACATTTCCCAATGCATCATGATGTATTACTATTCATGAGTCCTTCTTCAAGTGGCTATATAAGGGACTTTCTTTCATTGTAAAAGGATGATCTTCTTTTTGACAATTTGAACGAAACTCTGTTGAAATTGAGAGGCATCATTAAGACTTTATGCTTAGTCTATTGATCATATTCTGTTAATGAAAACAAGGGACTTTTTCAAAATTTGTGCTGTGATATCTTTTCTATTTTATTAATTTAATAAGCAGGATTAGTAAATTAGTTTGGAAGGTGTCCTGAAGAATCAATTATGGAGAGACTTTGTACCCCCATAGCTGCCTTCAGTGTGTTTGCTTTTTCATTGCTGTGTCAAGGACTTTGAAAAGACTTTGAGCTTTCATTTCCCTTTGTATATTACTCTTGAGCATTTTAGATAGAGACTTTGTGTTCTGTTTCGATTTTCTGGTTACCATACTCCCAGTTACATTCTACTTTAATTTCTAGGAGTATTCTTGTGGCTAGTTGAATAGTTTTTCTTGAAAGAAGAGGAGAGCTATCTATCATTCCCTTGAGTTTTTCCTTTGTTTTACATACATCATCTCTGAAGAAAGAGAGATGGATGTCTGGTCCTATCCTTGAGTATTATTTTTTGTTTATACATATACATAGCATATCCACAAGGAACCTCCAATTGATGAGAGGAGAGAAGTCTCCTTCTGATGTGATAAACTTACACATTAGGATGACTAATCTTCTTGCTTTGGCTGATAAGACGTATTTTATTTACCAGTACACTGATAGACAAAATATTCAACCAATAGATAACATGATAAAATTTATTAAAAACCCTATCGAATAAATTTAAGCTAGTGAATTATATGGACCTTCCCAAACAAGAGCAAAACCTGTAAGGTGCATAGATGAGTAGGCAAAAAAATATAGTCAACTTCATGAGGATGGTTAATTAAGCACACACCAAAATTATTTAAAATAATTATATGTAAATTAAGGTATATAATTTTAATATAACCTCCTAAAATCATTTTAATTTATACCTCTCTAGCTATCTGTACTGAGTAAAAACCTAAAAGTCACTTCTGTTTGTTGAGAGGACTGAAAAAGGAGTAAAATAGTTTTGGCCCAAAAAATGGCATGTCCAAAGAAACAAGCATGTAATTAATGTTTGGGAAGATTAATAGACATTACATTATCATATCCCATGTTTCACACTTCCCAATGAGCTATACAAGTGTTATTTTCTTCTTCTTTCTCAAAAAAACTACCTTTTCTTCTGATGAACTTACCAATTTTCAGTTATCTTAGTTACTTAAGACTTATAAGTACATATGGGATGTGATATAATGTTTTAAAACCTTCATATCACCCAATAAATCTATGAGTCATTAAATGCACCTTTTTTGACCTCAAAATGACCCTAAAATGATATAAGGACTAAAATGACTAAGGACTATGGCTAATATAACATTAATTGACATAAATTAGACTATAAAACACCTTGTGACATATATATTAGACCCATACAACACCTAAACATCAATTTTTTACCTAAAAGTGCCCCAATTTGACCTAAAAGTCAAACAAATTGGTGACTCATAGGGGTAGTATGCATGCCATACTAACTAGACCAGTAGTATTATCTATCCATTAGGCCTAGGAGTCATCTGAAGTTTGAGATAATAAAGTAAAATTTGACCATTTACCACAAGTATTTTATCAATAAAATATAACTAATAGATTAGCCCAACCACACAAAACAAAAAAAACACACCAAATAATGCAAACACACAAACAAGACACACACACACACACACACACACACATGTGCTTAGGGCACTTAATAAAAACATAAATCAAACAACTATATACAAATAAAAATTAAGCATGCCTACATCCTATATCAAAGGGGAAGTTTGAAACCTTTCTTGCTTCATTGCATGAAGGATTAAGTGAGACATGTATCCTTTTGTCCTTTAGCATTGATACATCCATCTTCTTGATGGTGTTTTCCAAATTCATTGGAATGATGTTCAATGATAAAAAAACATATCCATATAGGATAACTATGGAAATGGACTCCTCTTTCATCCAAAAAATATCAACCTTCACATATACTTGGCTCTTGATGTGCAAGTTTGAAAATATGATAGTCCTCTCAACCTTGACATCATTATCCATGTCTACAACTTCTTGTATACTAGCATCATATAATGGATTCATGAAAACAAGTTCTTGACTAATAGAATGACCTTCATCCTTATGTTTGATTAAACACTCAAGATCATGTTTATTGGACTCATCAACAAACTTATCATCAGATGTGCAATATTATAGAGAAGAAAAATATTTATGCAACTTATCAAATTCATTGCATATGGCATTGAAATTCTACCATAAGTCTTCTTCCTCATGCATATCATCTTCAATATATATTTACCCTACCTTGGTCTCATGAGACTATCTTAGGACTACCACTTCTTGAGGAGTGACTTTACTTTAATTCTTGCTAGTACACTCTACTTAATCCCTGATATGGTCATCCACTTCTTCATGATTAAACATGGAGTCTTAAAATATATCTATCTTCAAGTCTTGACCACATTCCTCATGAATACACATCCCCTCAAAAATGGAGACATTATATTTTACTTCATGGACACACATCCCTTCAAATATGGAGGCAAAAGCTTGTGGATTGTCCTTTTGTTCACTAATGGGAGTCCATATGGTGATTTCTCCCTCATAATCACTCATGATATTTTATTGATCAGCCATGAATAGAGCTTGATATTTTTTACTTACTTCTCTCAAGGTAGGCTCTTTCTCAAGAAGGGGTGAGGTTCAAGGTTTATGGATAGGCTCATGTATTTGAGGTGAGGGGGTTGGAATATGAGATGTAGTGGAAGGTGAAGGAGTCATAAATGGAGTGTGGGATGAAGGAGAAGGCTTATGAGTGTGTTTAGAAAAGATAAAAGCACTAGTAAGCTCATATGGAAGTAAATTATTGGGCTTCTTATGAGGACAAACATTTACATCAGCAAGAGCTACACTTAACCAATGATATCCTTATGTGTTATTCATAGAAACATCTAATTTCATATGAAAAGATTCATAAAAATACTATTAAGGTTGATAGGCATCATGATATGAAGGATAAGGTTCATATTGGGATTGAGAGAGAGATGTTTCTTGATAATTCTCTAGGTATCCATACTCATAGGTTGTCCAACAACATGGTGTCCATATGGAGAGGTAAATGAAGGGATATAGGGCTACTATGGCTCATAGGATTGATAGTCATTTTGATAGGAGTGTTGAGGAGTAAAATGTGATTCATAACAAGGCTGATAAGAAGGTTCATGATAGAATTATTGGCCATAGCTATCCATATCAACCTCATGTGTCAAAGGAAACATAAAAACTGATCAAAACTTTCAAATATATACCTAGGCTTATTATAACCAAAATTTATCATTTGGAGTTGCCATTAGTGCTTGGATAGATGCCTCCAAAGGCTAATTACTAAAAGACAACACCAAAAGTCTTTCAACATCTTAGACTAAGAGTCCCATTGAGCATGCAAAAAAAATTTACCACCTAAATTTTCACCCTTTGAGGATATGGCAAAGATATCCTCATCTAATTGGAACAATGAAAACATATTCAACCTTGTGGGTAGCATAAGGAATGAGGTTAATCTATAGATAGGGATAGCTCCCTTGATGTACCACTTTGGATCGCAACTACAACTAAATTTGGGGGGTGAAAAGGGAGAGAAATAAATGAAAAAAACCATCCTAATGGAGGTCATACACTAAATAGATTGATGACTTCCAAATAGCTACATATTACACGTGAAATAAATAGACAAATTGAACATACATTTCTCCAATTTGCATCTTTTCACATAATTGTTACATTATGAGGTTATGGATGAATGTGTAAAGCTAGGAGAAGTAAACAAGAGGCCTTGAATGGCACTAATGAAAACACTAATATTGGTCAAATTTCACTTCCAATTTATCATCTTTTAAATTTGGCCAAGTATAGTATTCAAAACATTTCTTCAGAAGGGGTATTTCTCACTGAGCCACAACAAAAATACCAAGTGTTATTACATTTAGAGACTTTGTTTTAGTCTTTTGTCTAGGTGTTATTTACTTTAGAGATTTTATCTTTGTGTTTTTTGTTTAATTTTTAGGAATTTATTCAGACAATTTTTTTGAAACAATTTTTCCAAAGGGTATCTTTATTTTAAGAAATGATCCACTTTAATGTTTCCAAAAGAATTGTTTCAGACATTTTGTTTGAAAAACATTTCCTGAAAAGGCAAAAAAATTTCAAAGGGGTCATTTGTAAATTTTTCAAAAGAATTCTTTCAAACATTTTATCTAAAATAACTTTTCTGAAGAGATCTTCAGTTTTTCTGAAGAACATTTGTAGGAAGGTTGAAAGGTAAGTGACAGAAAATCCTAAGGGTATGTTCCTTTCTGAAGGGCACATCAAGAATTCTAAAGATTCCTCTTTCAAAATCCAAAAGGTACATTGCATATTTTCCAAAGGGGTCTTTTTCAAAGTGTCAAAAGGCCAAAAAAAAATCTGAAGGACCAAATATAAAGTTTAAAGGGCTATTCCAAAAAATTATCCATGAGAAAAGGTGTAGAGACAAAAATTCCAAAGAAGGGGGTCCTTTTCCAAAAGGTTGAAGGGTCACTTGTAAAAATTCTAAAGGTCCATTTTAGGAAAATATTAAAGAAAAGATCATTTCAAAATGTTGATGGAATGCAAAGAAAATAAAATAGCTACAAACAATTTATTTGAAAGCAATTAGGATGATGAAAGTCTGAAGATAAATGGTCACAGATAAATTTTCTGAAAAAAAAAGATCATTTCAAAAAGGCTAAAGGAAATGTTTGATAAAATTATTTGAGAATCACCATTTTTATTCAAACAAAGATGATGGCTCATATAAATTCAATTTTAAACTATAGATAATAGTTGTTGTTATTCAAAAGACTTGGAGGGAACATGAGAGCAGACACAGAGGTAACAAATGGTTGAATCCCAAGCATCTGGTGTAGACAAATCAAACAAAATGGTTGGGTTGATGATTTGAGTCATTTCTTCCATAAAATTGACAACTATAGGTGTCTGAAGGATAGTTAGATGTTAGAAAGAACATTTTATAACTATCATCATGAGTTCCATCCCCCTCAGCAGTGTTATGTATTGACTTCTCTATTTTCAGTTTTGAATGCTTATGGATGATCTTAGATATAATTATTTTATTGTGCCACTCTTGAGGGTTTTATGTCACTCACCCCCATTCTCATGACTTGTTTTAGATTAGTAAACCTACTTCCATGACATGTCTCATCCCATCCATCTTTCATGCATTTGTAATCGATATTCATATTGATGACACATGTCCTTATGCCTATTCAACTTCTCTTCTCTCTCTCTTCCTCAAAGTTCTATAATTGAGCTATTTTTGGCTATTATAGTGACCACAATTTTGGTATGGTGAAGCCATAATAAAATAACATTGAAATTTGCTTTTGAACATTGAATACAAGATCAATTCTGAGTTTGTGAACTTCTATCTCAGTATTTGAGTGATGTATAGTGGATCCAAGTGATATCATCATCCTTAGTCCCTTTATCCTTCATGTTTGAACAAATGTTTTAATGTTAACAGGTCATGTGAAGTGTGTTAAATGCACTAATCTCTCTTTCAAGTATGTAATTGTATCTATGGCTTCAATTGGCCCCTTAGGTCAAGTATCTTGTTGATTGTATCAAGCATGTTACCTTCACATTGAAACACTACGTTAATATCTTTCAATGCATGAAATTAGTCTTTTAAAACATTTTTACATAGTATAAGTGTGATAGTTGATAGGATATATTCTTGGTAGATCACCTCTCTAGCATAGTTTCTATTTTATGTAAACTCTTGTCTCTTTTCATGAACAATCATTAGATTAGGTGATACACACTTATAGAAGAATTCATAGAGCTATCCCTTTTCAATATTAGAGACTCATATATATTACAAGATCCCACAAACTTGAGGGATGATTCAATGTTGCATCAAATTGAAGGATTTTCATAGAATTTCCTAGAGTGCATAATTTCATGACAATAGTTCTGACATGCCCAGTGGGATAGCTAGTTTTAATTGTTTCCAAGTCAAGGCAAATGTTGGCCTTAATAAGTTCAAGGTTGAACAAGTGTTCTTAATCTAGAATTTGATGACTCCAAAAGGTGAGAACCTCTAGTTGTAGATTAGGTTTTCCATAGTATGCTTCATGGTCTTCACTAGATCATCTTCTAGTAGATCCTTTAATAAAGTCCCTCTACCTAAAAATCCTCTTGAAGAAAAACATCCTAAACCATTTTTAGCATTTAGAGATCTAGAATATGAAGGTTTTGAAGAGGAAGAAGAGGAGGTTGAAGAAATAGTAGATCAAGATGAAGAAGAAATGGCTAGAAGACATACTTTCCCAGCCTTCAACACCCAAAATCTAATTAACCTTCCTACGTATGATCTTATTCCTCCTAATGATACCAAAAGTCTCCCCAATTTCAATGGAGAGGGTCCTATTACCCCATCTAAGCATATTAGGGATATTTCAAACTTTTACAATTTTCATAATATCACCCAAGCTAACATAACTATTTTACTATTTTCCATGTCTCTACAGGGGAAGGCATTTGATTGGTATAGGACATTGGAAGGTTGTTGTATTACTAATTGAGATGGATCTGGAGAGTTTTTGGTAAATAGGTTCAAAAATAAGAGCGACTGTACTTCACTAATTCACTAGTTGAATGTGATAAAGAGAGGTCCAGATTAATCCATGGGAGATTTCAATGAGAGATTTCAAAGAAAATGGCATAGGATACTACCTATTATGATGCCTCCTCCAATATTTTTATTTCCCACTTATCTTAAGGCTATTGACACTGATGTAGTAGTAATGTTGAAATCAACAATAGGAATTACTTTACCTAAGGCATATGAGATAGCCATTGAAGCTGAGAATACTTTGATACAAGCTAGGAAATTAACTCCAAGAGTCTTCATGCCTTTTTTGTATCATAATTCAATTGAATCCCCAATCATAACACAAGTTCCTAATACTAATGTTAAAACTAAAACCACTCCCAAGAAGGTAGATGATGCCATAGATAAGGATGAGATGATTTAGTCTTTGCAAGCCCAACTCAAGCAAGCCCAACTCTATGAAAGTGCTCCACCCAATCCTCAATACTATCCTCAACAAGGATATAGACCTCCACCCCAATACACTAACAAAGGTAGAGGACAAGGTAAATTTTTTTTCAATAGGCAGCCCAACTATTATAATCCTAATTTCATTCCATCCACAAAGGCTATTGTTCTAGTCCACATCAATCTAGTTTAAGGAGAAGAACATTTGGATCATTAGGGGCAATCTCCAGGTCAATTTATGCATAATGGTGGAGAATATAATCAAGATTTTGTGGCTCAAGAAGGATCTACTCCTTATGTTACATCAAAAAAAGTGAATCTCATGCAAATATATGTTTAAGGAGAAGGTAGCGGCCAAAGTACTATTTTTATGAACTTCCAAGTAGAAGAAAATTATGTGTTGAATCAAAATATATTAGTTGTAGCCAACATAAGGGCTAAAAATAGGGATTTAGGAGATACTCCAACAACATAAGTGACTCCAAGTAGTGGCTCACCAAGGTCACAAAGTTCAAGTACCAATGTAGGAGATCCTACTAGTCACAATATGCCTTAAAGTCAGAGTGTGATTAATGTTTCCAAACCTAAAATACAACAAGTTCAAGATCCTTCATTTCCCTCAAGAATGAAAGACAAGGTGAATACTTCCTCTCTAAACATTATTGATTTTTTGAAGAATACCAAGACAAGCATTTCTCTTTTGGAAGTATTGCATATGCCTAAACAAAAGGAACTTTTACAAGAAAAACTCTCAAGCATTCATGTAGCCCCTCAAGTTATAAAACAAAATGGTATATCCCTTACCAAGACACCTAACTATGTCATATAACTATCCACTAAATCTGAAAATCCTCCACCATTTTACCTCACACTCATTGTGGGAGACAAATTATTTCACAATTGCATTATGGACAGTGGGGCTAATACCATAATTATGCTTAAAGTGGTTGCTAATAAATTGGGATTGAAATATGAGCCTCATAGTAAGGGTGTGTTGCATTTTGATGGAACTTTAGTCAAGATTGTGGGGTTGGTTAAAGGTTTGAAAGTCTTCATGTATGATTTTCCAAGTTTCCCCATCCTACATGACATTATGGTGGTTGATCTTCCAACTCATTTTGCTATTTGCTTGTCAAGAGACTTACGGCTAAGATTTGAGGGTACCTTGTAGATGATTGGTGTTTTTTATATTTTAGAATAAGAAATGGATCTAAATTAAATATAAAAACACAACCCTTGGAAAGGTTCCACATTGAACCATATGTGGAGACAATTTTAAATCATAATTGTATGATTAGTGAGTGAGAAGAATGTGCCATTAGTGGTGAAACATCCTTTCCCCTTGAAGGTATTTTTGACCACTTTCTTGATGAGTATGGTACTAAAACCTATGTGCATGACCCATATTCATTCATAGAATAAATTAAAATAGGAGTATATTTTAAGTATGAGAAGAACATTCCTATACCATCACTCACTACTGAGGATCATGAACTTGAAGGAATATGGAAAATGTTTTTTTATGGCTCTAGAAGAAAGGTAGGAGTAGGATCTAGTGTCATTTCAATTTATCCTTCAAAGAACCAATATTATTCTTCATATATATTCTATTTTAGTTGTACTTGTAATGTAGTAGAATATGAAGGCTTGGTTCATGGCCTCCAATGGGCAAAGAGAAAGGGAATCAAGAACTTGAAGGTGTATAGAGAAATTGAATTACTTATACATCAAGTGAGAAACCAAGTTACAACCAAGAACCCTTTGGTTAATTCCTACATGCATAGGGTGTGGGATCTAATTAAGGACTTTGATGCTTTTAATATCCAACCTATACGAAGAGATTCAAATGAACATGCTAACAGGTTGGCTATGATAGGAGTAGACTTTGATATAATTGTTGATGTAAGTAAAGAGAAGGACCAACCTCACATCAAATTGATTGTGAGACCTTATATTCTAGATAATTAAGTTTCTTGGAAAGTGTTTGAGAGTGATAAATACATTATACACTTCATTCAAAATGAAGTAGAATGTTCTTCAAAGAATAAAAAAAGCTTCACAATCAATATGAAGAACAAGTTATCCAACTAAAGACAAACAAGATATCAAAGGGGCTAGTTACTTTGAAAAATGCATTCAATGAATATGATCAAAGAATGAAGGAAAGGGTAATCATGTCTACAAAGGAAGAGAACTATGAAAGGATCTTGATATTTAAGAACAAACTTCTAAAAATTGGCAAGATATGTTCTCTTTCCAAAAGACAAGCCTTCATTAAATTGTGTAAACAATTTCATAATATATTTGCTTGAGAACATAAGAATTTGATCTAGGTCTAGCTCATCACACCATTGAGTTAGAACCTAGAGCTAAACCAGTTAGGAAAAAGGAAAGGCCTATTAATCCCAAGATATAAGAACTAATGATAAAAGAGATCACTAAATTGATAGAGTCTAGGATTATTTTTCCTATCAAACACTCAACTTGGGTAGCTAACCTTGTATATATTGAAATAAAAGTGGAGAGATCAGACTCTATGTGAAATTTAGGCATCTGAATAGAGTTTCTCTCAAAGATAATTACCCATTACCTTTCATGGAGAAGATTTTTCAAGTGGTTTCAAGTTCTCAATGCTTTTTACTACTTGATGGCTATTCAGGTTATAAACAAATATTTGTGAGTCAGGAGGATCAGTTCAAGACATCATTCAACACAAAATGGGGAACATTTTCAATAGAAATATGCCTTTTATTTTGTCTAATGCTAGTGCTACCTTATAAAGGGCAATGGTCATAGACTTTAATGGTTTGATAAATAAGTATTTGCAAGTATACCTTGATGATAAAACTATTTTTTCTAAGGATGCTAATGACCACATGAAACATCTAAGGTAAGTCTTTGACAAGTTTAGAGAGTTTGGAGTTTTTCTTAATAAAAAATGTATCTTTGTTGTTCATGAGTTTTTATTAATAAGGCTTGTTTATTGATCCTAAAGGGATTGAATAAATTATAGGCTTATCTTTGCCTCTACACAATAAAGGTTTTCAAAGTCTCTTAGGCAAGACAAACTTTATAAGAAGATTTATTCCAAGATTTTCTACTTTGGTGAAGGTTGATAAAGAAGAACCAAGATTTTTCTTGGATAAAGGAAGTTAAGAATAGTTTTGAGGAAATAAAACAAGCAATTACCCAATATACTACTCTCTTGAACCCAAACTTTATCAAGGATTTCATACTCTACATTTTTGCTAACCTTGACACAATCTCATCTATGCTTATGCAAAAGAATGATGAGGAAATTGAATAACCCATTTCATTCTTAAATCAAGGATTGGAATATTATGAGGTCAAGTACATGTTTGTTGATAAGCAAACTCTAGATGTGATAAGAGGTTTGAAAAAGTTTAGGGACATGGTTTAAAATAACAAAATACATGTCATGGTCTCTCATTCTAACACTAAAGATTTGCTCTTAAGAAAAGACCTCAATGAGAAGAGAGTTGGGTGGATCACAAAGGTAATGGATTATGATGTTGATATCAAGGCAACAAAATTGGTAAGAGGAAAGGGGTTGTATGAAAATCTAGCTTTAGATCTTTAAGAGCCAAGGGAAGAATTCTTGGTCAATCAAGCTCATCCCCAACTAGCTAGTCACATACCAATTCAAACTTAGACATAAAACATCATTGGTTTCCTCAAAAATTGTGATTGTCCTAATGCTTTAAACAAGTCACAAAGAAGGTATTTTAGATTGCAAACTATTACCTATTTTCCTATATATGGTATTCTATTTTGTAAGGATGTGAATGGTGTGCTACTAAGGTGTGTTTACAATGATTAGTTTGGCATATTTCTAGAAAAGTTTCAAAATGGTGTAGATGGAAGTAATTTATCCCTAAAAAAATAGATGTAAAGATAATAAGGGATAGATATTATTGGCTTATCCTTTTCAAGGATTGATACTCTTGGGTTAGGAGGTGTCCTCAATGTTCCTTCTTTATAGGAAAATAGAAACTTGTATCCCTTCCATTAAATACTATCCAAATAGACTATCCTTTCATGTAATGTGGCATTAATTTCATGGGTGTGATCAACCCTCCATCAAGTATTGGACACAAATGGATATTGACTACTCTTGACTACTTCACAATGTGGGTAGAGACTATTTCATTGAAGGAGGCAAATGAAAATAAAATCTTGGAGTTTTATAAGAGTATCACAACAAGATTTGGGGTTCCCTATACTATCATTTCCAATAATGCACTTGATTTCATGGGTGATAAAACTTTTGATTAGGTAAATAGGAATGGAGTTTACTTGAGTACCTGATCCAACTATTACCATTAAGGTAATGGATTGTCTGAGTCTACTAATAAGAATCTCATCAATATCATCAAGAGGACATTGGAGAATAATCAAAGAGCATAGCACACCAAGTTAAAGATAGCCTTATGGGCTGATATGATTATGCTTAAGAGATCAATTGATAACTTTCCCTTTGTGCTTGTTTATGGGAGAGAAGCTAGGTTGTCCCTCTCTCAAGAACTCCCTACTCTAAGACTTGCACATTAGCTAGAACTACTTGAAAATACTCTAATGGAAGTCAGACTGATAGAACTAATACAACTACAAGAAGCAAGGGACAATGGACATAAGACCATAAAACACCACCAAGTAATCATGAAGAAGTCCTTTGATAAAAGATAAAGTATAAGGATGTTCAAGGAAGGTGATTTGGTTCTAAATTAGGATGAGGATAGAGCAAAACCAGGAAAACATATAAATTTTGATGCTTAGTGGAATAACCCTTACATAATTATCAAGTGCAAGAAAAAAAACTCCTTTTAGTTGACTAAGATGAATGGAGAAGAATTGCCTATCCCTGTGAATGGGATACATCTAAAGTTCTACTATTAGTCCTTACAAGTCTATTTGTAAATAGTAACATAGGTATATGTGTTTAGTCTAGTTTTGTTTTGATTGTTATGTTCCCTAAGTGTTCTAATTGAACATATGCATGTTTTCTTTGTTTTTCTTTGTGTTCCCTGAGTACTTAGTATCACAAGTGTGTCTTTATTTTGTGTTTTAATTTTATCTTGTGTCTGTTGTTCTTTCCTTGTGTGTTTTGTGTAATGTTAGTTATTTTGTGGTCAATCCAAGGTCTATTCATGTCAATCTGAGTGTTCATATGCATGACTCCATGCTCAATACAAGGGATTAGGAAACTAGTCTTAGGCATAGTGGGCATGTCATCCTAAGGAATCACCAAGAATGTTGGTCAAATTTCACTCTCAAGTTTGCATATTTCAAATTTGGCCAAGTACATTATTCAAAAAATTTCTTTAGAAGGGGTATTTCTCATTGAGCTACAAAAAAAATACCAAGGGTTATTTCATTTAGAGACTTTGTTTTCGTCTTTTGGTTGGACATTATTTACTTTGGATATTTTGTCTTTGGGTTTTTTGTTTAAGTGTCAAAAATTGTTTTCGACATTTTGTCTAAAACAATTTTTCTGAAGAGAAATGGTCCACTTCAATCTTTTTGAAGGAACTATTCTAGACATTTTTTTTGAAACAATTTTCTTGAAAAGGCACAACGTTTTTGAAGGGGTCATTTGTAACTTTTCCAAAGGGGTCATTTACAACTTTTATAAAAGAATTATTTTTGACATTGTTTTCGAAACAAATTTTCTGAAGGGCACTTCAGTTTATCCGAAGAACATATTTAGGAAGACTGAAAGGTAAGAGATAGAAAATACTAAGGGTATGTTCCTCTTAGAAGGGCACTTTGGTAATTCTGAAGAGTCATATTTCAAAATTGAAAAGGTACATTGCAACTTTTTTGAAGGGTTATTTTTCAAAGAGCCAAAGGGTCAAAAAAAAATTTGAAGGGCCAAATAGAAAGTTTGAAGGGCTGTTTGGGAGAATTATCTTTGGGAAAAGGTGCAGAGACAAAGTTTGAAGAAGAGGGTCCTTTTATAAAAGGCCAAAGGGTCACTTGTAAAAATATTGAAGGTCCATTTTAGGAAAATACCAAAGAAAATATCATTTCAAAATGCCCAAGGAATGCAAAGAAAAGTAAATAGTTGTAGACAATTTATCTGAAAGTAAATAGGATGATGAAAAGTGTGAAGATAAATGGTTGTGGATAAATTATCTGAAAGAAAAGATCATTTCAAAAAGGTTGAAGGAAATGTTTAGGATAAATGTTTGAAAATATATTTTACTATTCAAATAAAGATGATAGCCCATAGAAATTCAAATTTTAAACTATGAAAAATAGCTGTTACTATTCAAAAAACTTGGTAGGAACATGAGAGTAGACATAAAGGTAAAAAATGGTTGAATCTTGAGCATCTAGTGTAGACAAAGCAAGCAAAATGGATAGGTTGATAGTTTGAGTCATTGCTTCCATGAAATCAACAAATATAGGTATCCATATAATAACTAGCAATTAGAAAGAACATTTTATAACTATCATCATCAGTTCCATGCCCCTCAATAGTGTTATGTGTTGGCTTCTCTATTTTTAGTTTCAAATGCTCATGGATGATCTTTGATAGAAGAAGTTTACTGTGCCACTCCTAATGGTTTTATGCCACTTGACACCATTCTCATGACTTATTTTGGACAAGTAAACCTCCTGCCATGACATGGCTCACCCCATCCATCTCTCTCATGCATCTGAAACTGATCTTCATAGTGATGACACATGTCTTTATGCCTCTTCAACTTATCTTCTCTCTCTTCCTCAAAGTTCTATAAATGGAGCCATTTTGGCTACTTTAGTGACCATATTTTTGGTATGGTGAAGCCCTACTAAAATGACATTGCACTTTACTTTTAAACATTGAATACAAGATCAATTCTAAGTTTGTGAACTTCTGTTTGAGTATGTGAGTGATGTATAGTGGAGAAAAGTGATAAAATCATCCTTACTCCCTTTATCATTCATGTTTGAACAAAGGTTCTGATGTTAATAGGTCATTTGAAGTATGTTAAATGCACTAAACTCTCTTTCAAGTATGTAATTATATCTATGGTGTGCAATCTACCCCCTAAGGTCAAGTATCTTATTGATTGTCTCAAGCATGTTACCTTAACATTTAAACACTATGTTAAGATCTTTCAATGCATGGAATTAGTCTTAGAAAACATTGTTACTTAGTAGAAGCATCATAGTCGATGGAATGTATTATTGGTGGATCACCTCTCTAGCATAGTTTATGTTTTATGTAAAATCTTGCCTCTTTTCATAAACAAACATTAGATTAGGTGATATAAAATTAGATAAAAATTCATGGAGCTATCCCTTTTCAATCCTATAGACTCATCTCTCTTACAAATTCCCATTAACTTGAGTGATGATTCAATGTTGCATCAAATTGAAGGAAATTAATATAATGTCTTAGTGTGCACAATTTAATGAAAACAACTAAGTCACTCAACCCTTGACATTTCTTAAAAAACTTCACATGACCTACAAGAATAAGCTTTCTAACTACAAATAGGATGAAAGAATAAAAAAACACACTAAGGAATCCATAGTCTTCACTTATGCAAAATCAAATATTCTATATGAACACACTTAGAATAGTCATGGAGGAGTTAAAAATTAGTAGTCCTATTTATAAAATGGTATAAAAATGAGAAAGGATTCACCATACTTAGGTGGATCATCCACTACAATGGCCAAAATGGCTAGTTCTTAAGGAACTTGAGATAGAGAAAGATGAGAAGGTAGAATTACAAGGGTCACAAAGAAACTTATCAACCTGAGATAATAATTTATTCATGAGAAGATGATATATAATTAAACATGTAATTTTAGGAATCCCAAGTGTCAATAAAATTCATAAACCTCATGAAAAGTGGCATGAAACTCCTTGTGTTGGCTTAGAAAAACTACCTTCATGATTGGCCCTATTTGAATACATCATAACTAACTAAGAATAATTTCAATGATTGGGATGAATGGTAAAGAATTAAAAAATGACTCTTCATGCATTGGTTATAGGCTTAGACCTCTAGAATCATCTAGAATTGAGACATCATCATTTTTTGTCCTAAAAAATCTTCCTTCATGCATTTTGGACACTTGGATTCCAAAAAGAGATTAGTTGCTCATGCATATCCATGGGAGGGAGTGGATGATAAGTTTAAAGACACTCCATGTCCTTATAATAATTAGATACACCTTAAAATCACTTTCACTTAGAGTTTTCAAACTTTTCACTAGCTTATCCAATATGCCAGTTTTGACTAGTTAAGATGATAACCCCTGTTAAGGCACTTAGGAGTTATAATAAGCCATGAAATGAACATAGGTAGTTATAAAAAGTCTTAATATTTATCCCAAAGTTTTTTTCATATTTAGAATCCTAATAAAACCTATAAAACAAAAAAAAGTTCAAAAATACATTGTTTTACACCCTATTCATACAATTCTATACAAACAAAAAGCATGAGATGGATCTTTAGTGATTCCTCTACAAATTCTAATAGGTTTCATGGTCAAAATATTCCATTAGATCAGCTATCCAACTTTATTTCTCCAAATTGGTCCAATTTAAGTTGATGTTTCCATTGAAGTTGCCAACCAATTCTACAAATTCATATCTCAAGGCCTTCATCAACATACATAAAATCCTTTGGCCTTAATGAAAATGCTCAAAAAATATGTCAACATTTAAACTTGACCTATCAAGCCTATTTTATTATTTCTTATAGGTCTGAGCTTGTATTTAACCTAAAAATGGATTATTTGAATTTTTTATACCTTATAAAAGCTTTGTCACCTCTATATCCACCCTAAAAACATGTTTTAATCCATATTTATGTTCATATTATGGTATAAAGTCAAGTGACTTCCCATTTGGCATTGGGCTTGAACTTTGCCTAATAGGCCTGACTGCACCCTAGAGCTCAAAATTACTTTTGATAGTTTTAATTTCATTATAATATTATATAAACATTTTTAATCATCCCATACACATTTTAAAATAATATATAAGTCATATCAAGGACTATAAATAAATATAAATTCCTCATCTAGCACTAGGTTTCACCATTCCTCATAGCCCTGACTACAACCCTTATGGTTTGGATAATTCCATTGAGATTCACCATTTATAGTTTGGTTATTCAAATTTTCTTGGATGTTTTATAAATTTTAAAATCTTTTTTCCATTCCCAAACCACTCCTTATTCACTCTTCATTCCCTTTTCCCCAAAACCTGTTAGTTTTTTTCACAAGGGAGTGCCCTCTATCTGAGACAAAATAGAGAAAAATAACCTATTACCTAGACAAAAACGGATATTATGGAGGAATTTTAAAGTTATTAATACCCCCTACACCAAATTTTAGACCTATATTAGGTCATTTTTCCCTCCCACCTTCCTAAAACCCAAAATAGACTGTGTATATGAGCACTGAGTGTGCAAGAGTTTTGCAAGAGTGGACTGTGTTTTCTACCTTGGAGTATACCTATAGGTAATGTTTTATACCTTGTAAATTATGTTAAATATCTCATATAATCTTACAATACCTATTACATCTCCACCTCTTTTTTGTGAAAGTAGGGTCTTGAAGTGTCATCAGTACCTCCATGGTGTATATTACATTATTAAATCATATTTCATGATTACACTTCCTCAAATAATTCTTTATGCCTTCTTCCCTGGTGATTTCAATGTTTAACAAGTACTATATTGGCTATAGATAACATTGAGTGATTTCAATGTCCTGAATAGCAACTTGAGAGCTTTTGACAACTATCTCCCTTTATTAAAACATCACTCTTATTTTTAAATTTGGTAGACCTATGTGATATATTTAGGATGATTATAATTATATTTATTGGTACTTAATACAAACTTGTATGGGAAACTTCAAAAATAGGCATGGACCTATATTTTGACAAATTTGGGAAATTGTCCCAAAATGTCACAAGTATGCTCCAAGACCATTTTTTGATTTTATAGTTGCTCAAACCTACTTCCACCTCCTTAAAAGCTATTACCAAACATATTTTAACCCTTTAAACATCATATGATATGCAAATATGTTTTCATGCTCCTCCAACTGATGGTAGGTCGTGCAATTACTATAGATGACCATTTTGTGCATTTGTTTGCTCTCTTAGATCTTGAAGTGGATTTTAAAGTTTTATTTGTAATTTAAGATGAAGGAAATAAATATATGAGAAATAAAACATCACTTCACTTCCCTATGGAACCATAACATAGAATAAAACCTTAGTAATTGGAATAAATGACTTTAACTTCACTCATTCACTCCTTGAAAAATAAGTTATTTGGATCATCAAATAAACTCTAAATGTAAAAAAATAATTTATAACATGATAAAATGGATTAAAAATCCTTTGGAACCAATTTAATCAAGTGAATTATAGGGGCCTTCCCAAATAAGATCAAAACCTATAGGGTGCATGAATAAGTAGGCAGAAACATACAATCATCTTCATGAGGATGGTTCATGAATAAAAATCCACCAGTATTCAAAATAATATTATTAAAATATAGGTATATGAGTGTAATACAACCTCCCATAATAATTTGACTTGAAACCCCTTCAGTTGTCCATACTAAGCAAAAACCTAAAATTCACTTCTATTTGCCAAGAAGATTGAAAAAGGAGTAGAATGTTTTTGGCCCAAAAATGGCACTTATAGAGAAAAAAACATGGAACTAAGCTTGGGGAAGCTGAAGAGACATTCCATGATCATATCTCATGTGGAACACATTCCAATGAGCCATACAAGTGCCATTTTCTTCTTCTTTCTCAAGAAAACTACCTTTTCTTCTGATGAACCTGCCACTTTTAAATTATTTAAGTTAATTAAGGCTTGTAAAGACACATGAGATTTGACATCATGTTTTTGAACCTTCACATTTTCCAATAAATCCATACAAGTCATTAAATACACACTTTTGACCTCAAAATGACCCAAAAATGATATAAGGACTAAAATGACTAAAGACCAAGGCTAATATAACATTAAATGACATAAATTAACCTATCTAACACCTTGTGACATCTATATTATACCCTTACAACACCTAAAAGTCAAATTTTTACCTAAGGGTGCTTGAATTTGACCTAAAAGTCAAATTTGGTCAATAAAAACTATTTGATGGGTTTGATTTGAGGAAGGCTAATGATAGAATCCTCTAGGATATTCTCAAGGATTGATTCATATGATTCCCCTAGTGGGTTGTACTTCCTAAGAAAAAGGTACACCGATAGCTCTCATATTTTCAAGCTAATTGGTTGGTTTGATGAGGTTTGTTGGTTTGATAAGTTAGGTAGGATTGGTTGTTAGTTGTTGGTTGGACTTGATAAGGTTGATAAGTCGGGTAAGGTTGGTAATGTTTATAAGGTTGGTTGGGTTGATCATGCGGTTGGTTTGATAGGTTAGATAAGGTTGATGAGGTGGGTTGGTTAGATTTGTTGGATTGATATGTTGGATAAGGTTGATGAGGTGGGTTGAGGTAATTTATATGATGGTTGAGGTAGGTGGACCAAGGTTTGATGAGGTTAGGGTGATTGATATGATAGATGCTGATAGGTTTTTAGTTGGTTTTAGGTGAAGTTTTATTGATCAAGGATACGATAAATATATGACTCTAACCTAATCATCTGATCCATTAACATTTTAACTAATTTGAGTGATGGTTGATAGTTTGTTGGTTGGTTAAAGTTGAAGTTTGATTGGTTATAGGTAAGGTTGTGTTGATTGTAGGTGAGGTTGGGTTGGTTGTAGATAAAGCTGGGTAAGGAAAGATGGTTATCTTTTGATATTTTAGCAAAGTTAAGATCTCTAGGGAAGGCTATAAGAAGGCTCTCTATTGAACAAGATAATGGAGATGAGGTAGTGGAAAATAGGTTCTTGGTTCGTTTGATTCCTTAATTATTGTCTAGTAAAAACCATATGAGGAATAGAAAGGAATGATGAAAAGCTCAAAAATCAAACACAAAGCAAGCAAAAAATAAAAAGATCTCAAGGCAATCAAAACATACACTAGAGTATGTTTAGAAACTTAGGATTCTTTTTATATTTATTTTGGCATATGCCTTAGAAAGTGTGAATAAGAACTTTGTTTTGTAGATCAGGTAATAGAAAGGAAATATAAGGTTGGTTTCAATTTCTAATAGTTGATCTTGGGACCCTTGACCATCGATGATAAGGAAACCCACATTTTAAAATTTTTAGGCACCCAAATTTTTGGAGATTACCTTCTCCACCAAACCTAAACAAACATTTGGAAATTACCTTATCCACCAAACCCAAACAAAAATTTGTAGATTACCCTTCTCTGACCAACCACCCAACCATGTCCACCTAGTGTTGACCATTTTGGCACGAACAATCACATATTTAATGATGACCTTACCTTGGTATTTTTTGACCATAATGACCAACCTTTTCATGTTGAACATTTGAAATTTTCACCACCTAGTGCACACTAGACCATTTTTGTTTTAAAAGGGAACACTTCTTACCTCGAATACCTATGAAAATACCAACCCTATCTAGGATACTTATAGAATAACCTAATTATCTATGACTAATAATGTGGACTGGTTACCCTATCACTTGTACTTATAGAATTGGCCTTATTTTTATCAACTATTGGAAAATTTCATATTTACATGATCTTGACTATCACATTTTATGTACATGTTTATGCTTTAAATACCTAGCCACCCTTGTCACCAACCTCAGGGGATCACCATAAACCACTTGTCAAACCCTGAATCAATTTTTGTTTCACCTCATTGACTCCTAGTTTGAGGGGGAATACCTTCTCCCATACTCAAAGTAACCAAACCTTTGACCAACAATCCATTTTTGTTTTGTATCTTGTTAAATTCAAAGCTACATTACAAAAAGGGATAAAATTTAGACACTAAAAACCCACACACAATGGTTCCTAGATTTCTAAATGCCTCATATCACTTCTGGACTCACTAACTAACCCATCAAACCTTGAGTTTAATTATCTACTTAGCTAACTAAACTCACTAACTTATTAACTTAACCATTACCCACCCCTTTTTAACTCACCTTGACTCTTTTACCTTTGGAAACTAAACTATCGATGGTCAGCATGACCACTGATGGTTAGGTTGACCATTGATGGTTAGGTCTTCCTCATTCTTACACAAACACTGGTTGTGTACAAGCTAGCATGGAATGATTTAATATATCCACCTTGCATGATGCTAACAAAATCTGAAGCATAAAAATCATTAAGCCAACCTCCTAGGGAACCTTCTATCCTCCATCTCTCTTTTCCTATTAAAGGAGGGGAGTGGGAGGTGAAAAGGATCCATGATCATAAGCATTATTGCACATAAGTATTCAAGTTTTCCAACCAGTTTTCTTCCAACAATTCAAAAACTGTAATAGAGAGACAAACCTCTACCAAAATTACTCCAACCATTAACCATCATCCATTTAGAAATAAATAGGTATATTTTTATTTCAATTTTATTATTTTGGTTTCTAACTTCCTTGCCTGGATCAGAACTTCCTACACCTACATTTTAAACCCCCATCTAACTCCCATACCCTTAATAGACATTTTACTTGTACACTAATCCATTTGATAAACTCATTTTTTGAACACTTAAGAAACCACAAGTAACCACTAACAGTCATCATAACCATAGATGGTCACCCTCAACCATCAATGGTTATCCAACTACTGATGGTCAGCTTAACTACCGATGGTTATCCCACCTACTGATGGTCACTATGGCACAAAATAACAAGTTATTTATAACCCCTTACACCCAACCAAATCTAGCTTTATATGTCCCTGCATGTTCAAAAACCCCTACCTAATTTTCTAAACCTAACCTAATCAATTTTAGCACTAGAATTGACCCACTTTTTCTATATTTACATTATTTTCCTTTCCAAGAATCTATCTCTTCTTGTATTTCATTTCAGTAATTTTTGTTATTTTATGCAAGTATCTCACTTTTATCTCTTTCAACTTAATTTTTATTAAAGAGTTGATTGATAACCTCCTAACAAGTTCATGCTTCTTAGATATGGCTCATGCTAGGTAGTCTACTTAACTATATTTATAACAACCCCTTTTGTTAGTACTTTATTATCTATAGGTCTTCCTTCCAAGACAAAAAAGAGCATTCCACACTTGTCTAGATCACATGCACATAAAAACCAAGTTATTCTACCACACCCTCACTACTAGTTTCTTATCTTCTTCCTTAGTTAATAAATGAGCATAAATTAAGAGAAACATTTTATCATGCCTGGTGGGACCTAGCATCATCTAGGTGCCCTTTTTCTTCCTTTATTTTATGCTCATATAAAAAAATCTAAAATTTATTTTGGGCTTAAAATAAAACTTGTATACATTGATTTCTTGCTTATTTTTAGTTCATATAGTTAACTTATAATTAAATTAACTAATCATAGTTTCAATCTTGTTATCACACACTTCACCAAACCAAATAATCAGTCAACACATAAAAACAAACTTGAGACAAGGCCAAATTAGGATTTCATTAGTTAGCGGTAACCTTACCCTTTCTTGGTAATCCTTCTTGGAGGTCATTACAAAGGGGAAAACCAACTCAGCTCTTTGGTTGTGTATAAACTCTAAAATTAAGTATATCTTGGCTAAGCACCCGACACCCTTATCGTTGTAGTATGTGAAGTGAGGGGGTAGGCCCCAATACCAAGCCACATATTGATTTCCAATATAGATTCTTTCTACAAACTTTTAACACCTGAAACCAACTTTATATTTCTTCTCTAGTACCTAATCTACAAACCAAAGCTCCTTTTCACACTTTCTAAGGCATAAGCCAAAAGTGATCTAAAAATTATCCTAATTTTTTAAATGCACTTTAGTATATGTTTTATTGTCTTGAGATCTTTTTTTTGCTTGCTTTGTGTTTGAGTTTTGAGATTTTCATCATTTATTTTTATTCCTAATATGGTTTTTACTAGATGACAGTTAAGAAATCAAACCAACCAAGAACCTATTTTCCACTACCTCATCTCCATTACCTTGTTCAATGGAGATCTTTCCTATAGCCTTCCCTAGATATGCCTGATTTTCTAAAATATCAGAAGACAACCCTCTTTCCTTACCCATATTTACCTATAACCAAACCAACCTTACTTATAATCAACCCAACCTTACCTATAACTAATCAAAATTCAACTTCAACCAACCAACAAACTATCAACCATCACCCAAATTGGTTAAAATGTTAATGGACCAGATGATTAGGGTAGAGTCATATATTTTTAGTATCCATGATCAATCAAACCTTACCTACAACTAACCAACAACATATCAATAACCATTTTATCACAATCATAACCAACCAACAACCTATCAATATTTATCATATAAATCACCCCAACATAATCAAACCTTAGGCCACCTACCCTAACCATCATATCAATTACCTTAACCCACCTTATCAACCCTACCAACCTTATCAACCTTATCCAATAAATCAATCCAACCAAGCCAACCCACCTCATCAACCTTATCCAACCTATCAAACTAACCCACCTTATCAACCTAACCAACTTTATCAACCTTACCATCCTTACTTATCTTATCAACCTTATCAAATCTAACTAACAAATACCAACCAAACCTACCTAACCTATCAAACCAACCAATTAGCTCACAAACTCAAGAGCCATTGGTGTACCCTCTTCCCAGGTAGTACACCCCACTAGGGGAAACATATGCCTCAATCTTTCACAAACTCTTGGAGGCTTATATCATTAGCCTTCCTTAAATCAAACCCATCAATAGTTTTCTTCCAAAGTGAAATTGGTTTATATAGAATGAATTTTGTGATTATTATTTCATAAATAGACATGTAATAGATAGATGTGTTTAATTTAATATGATCATCCAAAACCTTATCGATCACAAGGAGTTTTCAAAATATATTCTCCATGTGCCCCCAACCTAGCCTTGAATATCTTCAAGAAATTAATCATTGAACCTATCCCTTCACTCATTATTGAAGAAACCCATAACCAAATCCATCAACATAATTAGGCCCATCCATTTGATTTGGTTCTTAGTGAACCTATAACTAAGAAATCCATAATCCAACCCTTAACCAAACCACTTGTTAACCAAGTGGAACCTTCACACCTTTCCTTCAAAATAATAATCAAAGAAATAAACCAACCTCTTCCACTTATCCATGTGGAACCAACCAACCAACTTTTTCCACTAACCCATGTGGAATCAACATATCAACCTTTTCCACCCATCCATGCAGAACCAATTAAACTACTTCTCACATTTACCAATGTTTTAGAACCTACCATCAACAAAATTGAACATACCATTAACCCAACCAAACTTACCATCAATCTAACATTACCTATAACCATCCAACTAACCATACCTCACCAACCAAGACAAATAGTCAAACCAACCTTCATAAAAAATCAATCAAACACAATCTACATACTTTTTAACTCAACCATAACCAACCTATCTAAAAAACTAAACCAATAGTAACCCATAAAACCTACCAAACCTACCCTAATCCTACAGAATCAAATCCAAAAATATTTTCTTAGCCTTGGTGTAATAGAGGAAATCCCACCCAAAACACCACCTATAAGTTTGACCTACTAACCACTAATAATTAATAACTAAAAACCCCTTTTTTTAGGTGGATCAAGTCATCTTCACCCCTATTAAATCCTCTCATTAACCAACACCTCACCTTATGATATTTTTCCCACCTCAAGAATCCATGGAAATAACAAAGTGTGGTAACTTTCCCTCCATAATTTTTTCACCATTTATCAAACCAAACCATACCTTAACAATTAACCAAATTAACTCTTTGGAATTTTTGTCTCAACCTATTAACCAAACCTATCAATCAACCAACCCTAAAATATTGGATATTTCCTTTTACCTTCACCCAAACCATGTTGGAGATTATCTTTCTCCTTCACCCAACCTTTGGAGAGTACCTTATCCATCAACCAAACCAAAATCAAGTGGTATACCAAGTTGGGACAACCCATTTGGACACCAACCTACCGATTTAACACTTTCTCCCAAATCCAAATATAAATATTTTCCACCTCTAATTAAATTTTAGAAAGTAACTAGGGGACATCTTCACTCGCCTGATTAGACATCATTTCTAAGAGTGACTATCTTCAAGAATGACTAACATAACTTTAACTACTTGACAATAATTGCCTAACTGTGATTAACCATCTTCAACTCTATCAAGAGAAAATAAATCACACCTATAACAAGCACCTAAAAGATCAAGAATTAAATATCAAATACCTCATCCTAAAGGAAAATCAACATGTGACCAACATGGAGAAAAGCAAAAGAGACAAGTTTGATTTCAATTGGCTTGGACCCTAAATCATAACCCACAAGTATGGATCAAGAGATTATCATTTTCCCTCTTTCTAAGGCAAACCAGAATGTGGGCCTCTCAATGCTTCAAATTTGCATCCTTTCTTTTATTAAAACAAGGATTAAGTTCACCTTCTTGTATAACATAATCTCATCCTGTAATTTATGATATTTACATCTTCCTCACACCTTCATCCTCTCCCTTTGAGGATAACTGATTACAACATAGAGCCATGTGATTAACTATCATAGTTATATCCTAATCCTATATATAGGTACCATATCTCTACCCATAGCATGGTTCTCATGGATACTTTTCATCTCAAATTAGATGGAATCTCATGGTCTTGTCTCTCAAAATCACTCCTTTCACCTATTATTTACCTTTTGTGCTAAATTTTTTTTGGCCTCATAAAGGTAAAGCTCTAAGCCTAAATGGACTTATCCATGTCTAAAACTAACATTAAAATAATTTTGGATACAAAAATATCATTTGGGTCACATAATTCTAGCATTAAAAACTTCTCCCTTGAAGGATAGCTACCCAAATCTAAATTGCTTAAAAGATAGACTGGTCCCTTGAAGGATAGCTACCAAAATAGACAAATTCAAACTTAGACCACTCCCTTGAAGGATAGCTAGTTAAAATTTGTCAAAGAAATCATTTTAATTTTCTCACATTGATTATATTTATAAAATTATAAAAAAACATCAATAATAAATAACACTATACCAAAATTAGAATAAGCTATTCCAAGAAAGTTGCAATCAACTTTACTATATAGTAATAGTAAACTTCCTACATCGATCAGTCTACACCTTGCATTAAGACATGTAATTATATATTATGGTTCTTACGTCACCTGTAGAAGGGGAAAACTAACCCACATAAGGTTACCCTACCTATCTCCCCTTTATACTCAAGGGATTATGAGCTTACTTGACACAATGTGATCAAGACACCTTTTTATCAACCAAAGCATGCTAATGCAAAGAATTCAAAAGAATAATGTTCCATAAGCTGATATAACTTCATTTTTTTTTTTCTTTAACAATAAAAAAACATCATGCTTTTTCTTATCCTCTCATTATTTGTTCATGTAGACATATGTCTTCTAAATCTCATCTTTTTTTCCCACAGCTAGTTCACTATCTAAGTTATTTTATGTGCTTTCATTAACATCATAGCCATATTTAAAACATCACATAATCCATGATCATGAATCATAAATAAAATAATTATACATCAAAAAATCATATCCATGAATAAAATAAAACATTATCATCACATGCCTAAGCTATTGAGTCCACATCTCATAACACATAAGCATAAACATCCAAACCAAAAACTATGAATCATGAAACATACATCACATATATAGATAAATCAAAATCACATCATCATATACATAATTTCATCAACATAAATAATACATGTAATAATATATATCATCTTTCTCTCAAAACACGTACATATTACTACATTGACACATAGGCTGATATCAAAATCATGTATATCTATATCTCTACATCGTAACATATCATATCATGCCCCTAGGGAACCACTATCAGTGGCTCCACTTATATTACTATTGAAATCTAGTGTTGATCATATTAAAATGCCTACCTATCTACCAACTAAAGTGGTCCATCGATCTGGAGTCACCAAAACTACCCCACATACTAATTTGGCTCTATTCTTACCCCATCAAGGCTGATTTGGACACTATGTCAGAACTATGGCCTCAAAATACCTCAACTCCTCCAATGTGGCCAATTAACATACCATAGGGATAATACCTAGTGGTCCTACTGGTATTGCCACTATTACTCCCCTCTATCTCAAGGTGTCCCTCTCTTGGGTCACCAAGCTTAGTGAGGTCCAATCTTGATCTCTATCACATGTCACAATGGCAAGCTAACCTTATAATGTCATGATTTGGTCATACAATGTGGCCACATATCCTTATAACACTATAATTTATGCTTGTGTAATAGCCAATGATGCCCCTACCTTCCCATCAGGGCCACCTCTCTATATTTGTACATGTGGACCCCCCACCAACTAGATCCACATCCATAGATTATTAGCCACCATCATCCCACCTAAAACTGGCTACTTCATAAAGTGCATAGTACCATGCCACATAGCCAAAAACAAAAATGGCATCATCAATCTCAAATATAATAAGTAACTACTCATGATCTAGGATCACCTCTTTTGGTTATGGATTATGAAGTAAAAACTCAACATCCTCCCTTTTATACCTAAGGAATGGACCTAGAATCCCATACACTAAGTCGAACTACCTTCAAACTCTATCAAATGGGATGATCTTAGTCCCACCTTCTCTCCTCCCATAGATCCATATCCATCTTTATAATGATAATGTATGATAGCTATAGAGGGCCCACCTTGAAAATATGACATACAACATCTAGACCACATCTCCCACAATCAAGCCATCCAATGCATCCCTAAACTAGTCAATATCCCTTGCACCTCTTTCAGCTCTTATGAGTGCATAGTCACCCTATATCACATTAATCCAACTTTGAATCCCATCTAGGCATAACCCTCCCATGATAGCCCCAATAGCCTTAAAACCCTAATATACTCATGGGCCCAACAATGAAGCACAAACCCCATACTGATCCCATATTACCGATGAGCTTGAAATCCTCACAACTCCTTGTAGATCTGAATGATCAAAACTAGTGCCCACCCAAGTATTATCCTACCAAGAAACATCTCCACCAACACTCTTAGTAACAGATAAGAAAAATAATCACTAATTAAATCTAGCAATTTAATGTAAGAAACTATAATCATCATCATAGTCATCAAATGCCTCTCATCTAGAGCCCTCTAATATAATGGCCCATAGCTAAAACCATCATCATACCACCTAACAAGGGCCTGATCCTCATCACACAACAACTCCATCTACTCATCCATCTCCTTTCTCTTAATATGGTATATTGACTCCCCTTGAATGGGCATCCATGTAATCCTATGAACATCATCTAGTAGGATAGTCATCTCTCCTATCAATAAGAGTAAGGTGTTCATAGTTGGATCCCATCTCTCAATGAGGGCCATAATCATCACCACATCTCAAGATAAGTTTTGATAGTGTCTCATAGATTTGAGGCCAACCTCCTCTGTGTGTGTCTAGTCATCCTCAATCATCCCTCTAGGGATCTCTACAAAGATCTAAGGAACCCAATCCCTTGTCTAGATCTGATCTTGTGCCTACAAAAATCAAGGTTTGTAAGCACACTTAGTTTTCTATTTCAATTAATCATGTCCATTCACTTCATTATTTCTACCAAAATCCACCTCTTTATCAACTGAAACCCACCTAGATCAGCCTATTCCAATAATACCTCTACAACATTACCTCTAGCATTTGAAAGTGACCCTCACCCATAAACATTTTAACACCTACCAAACATTTTAAAACCTACCCTAAATTGTCAAACCAACACCTAACTATTTTTTTCAAACAAACCCCTACCCTAACACCCAAAAATTTCAACATAACCACTATTAATTGACACCTACCCTATACCGACCAACCCTTAACATTTAAATTCTAAAAACATTTTGAAGGACTTTAACACCTAAAATTAATCTTAGATTTCTTTTCTAGTACCCGATCTACAAACCAAAGTTATTCTTCACACTTTCTAAGGCATATACCTACCTACCCTATACCTACTACCATTTTGAGAGCCTTTAACACTTGAAACCAACCTTAGATTTCCTTTCTAGTACTTGATTTACAAACCAAATTTCCTCTTCACACTTTCTAAGGCATAAGAAAAAAGTGATATGAAAAGAATCCTAAGTTTCTAAATGCACTCTAGTGTATGTTTTGATTGTCTTGAGATCTTTTTCCTTTTTATGTTCTTTTAAAGAAGAGTTAGGTGTTGGTTTGATAGGTTAGGGTAGGTGTTAAAATTTTTGTGGTTGAGGGTCACTTTCAAGTGTGAGAGGTAATTTTATAGAGGTAATAGTTAGAATAGGTTTATATAGGTGGGTTTAGGTTGATAAAGAGGTGGATTTAGGTAGAATGAATGAAGTAAATGGACATGAGTAATGGAAATAGAAAACTAAGTGTGCGTGATAAATTTTATTTTTACATGCATGAGATCAGATCTATATGAGGGATCAAGTTCTTCATATATTTATAGAAATCCATGGAGGGATGACTAAGGATGATTGGACACACATGGAGCAAGTTAGCATTAGAGCTATGAGACACTATTAGTGCTTACCAAAAGATGATGAGATGATTGTGACCTTCATCAAGAGATAAGATCTATCTATGAACACCTTCCTCTAAGTGATAGGAGAGATGACCATCCTACTATAGGATGTTCATAGGATTACATGACTACCCATTTAAGAGGATATGATATACCATATTAAGAGAGAGGATGGGGATAAATAGATAGAAATACTATATGGTGAGGACTAGGTCTTTTTTATGTGGCATGCCAATGGTTTTGGATATGGACCATTATACCAAAGGGCTCTATATGAGAGGCATTTGATGACTATGATGATGATGGTATTTTCCTATTTTTCATTATCAAATTTGAGTAGTGGCTAGTTTTCTTATCTATTGCTAGGAGTGTTGGTAGAGATGTTTCTTGGTAGGACAATGTTTGGGTGGGCACCAATTTTGTTAGTTCAGATCTACAAGGAGTTGTGGGTATTTTGAGTTCATCAATGATATGGGATTAGCATGGGGTTTATGCTCCATTATTGGACCTAAAAACATATCAGGATTTTGAGGCCATTTGGGGCTACCATGGGAGGGTTATGCCTAGATGGGATTTAGAGTGGGATTCATGTTATGGAGGGGTGAATACAAACTCATAAGAGCTATAGGAGGTGTGAGGAATGACTAGTTTAGGGATGCATTAGATGTCTTAGTTGTGGTAGATGTGGTTTGGAGGTTGTACATCATATTTCTAAGGTGGGTCCTCTATATCTATCATACATTATCATTGTAGAACTAGAGATGGATCTATGAGAGGAGAGAGGGAGAGACTAAGATAATCCTATTTGATAAATTTTAGAGGTAGTTAGATCTATTGTAGGGGATTACAGGTCCATTCTTAAGGTATAGGATGGAGGATGCTAAGTTTTTACTTCCCAAGCCACAACTAGAGGAGGTGGTCCTAGATCGTGAGGAGCTACTTGTTAGAGCTAAGATTGATGATGATAGTTTTCTTGTTGACTATGTGGTATGGTGTCAGATATTTTATATAGCAACCAATTTTGGGTCAGATGATGATGGCTAATAGGCTATGGATGTGGATCCATTTGGTGGGGGTCCATAGGTAAAGGTATAGGGTGATAGCCCTAATGGATAGGTAGAATTAGTACTATCTATTACATAAGCATAGATTAGAACATTATAATGATAGGTGGCCACATTATAAAGCCATATTGTGAAATTATTAGGCTAGGTTACCACTATGATGGGTGAGATAGATTAGGTCAGGACCTCACTAGTGTTGGTGACCCAGGAGAGGTATACCTTGAGATAGAGGGTAGGATAAGTGGTAGTACCAACAAGAACACCAAGTAATATTGCCATGACATGGTACTTGGACATAGTGGAGGAGTTGAGGTATTATGAGCCCATATTTCTTACATAGTGTCATGATCATCCCTGATGGGGTGAGTATAGAGCTAGTTTAGAAGGTGGGGTAGGTGTGGTCGCTCTAGGTCAGTGGGTCACTTCAGTGAGTGGGTAGGTAAGCACCTCAGAGGGGAAAATAGTAGGTATTAGTGGTGCCCCAATGGTATGATATGATATGTTATGTATAGATATAGATGTACATGATTTTGATACTAGCTTGCATGTTGATGCAGTGAGATGTACATGTTTTGAGAGAGAGATGATATACATTATTACATGTATTATTTATGTTGATGACATGATGTATATGATGATGTGATGTTGATTTATATATAGATGTGATGTATGTTTCATGATTCATGATTTTTGGTTTGAATGTTTATGCTTATTTTTTATGAGATGTGGACTCAGTAGCTTAGGCATGTGATGATGATGATTTATTTTGTTCATAGATATGATGTTTATGTTTATGGATGGTTTGATGTATAATGATTTTATTTATGGTTTATGATCATGGATTATGTGATGTGTTAAATATGGTTATGATTTTAATGAAATCATATAAATTAACTTAAATAACAAATTAGATGTGGGAAAACGAGATGAGATTTAGAAGACATATGTCTACATGAACCAATAATGAGAAGACAAGAAAAAAGCATGATGTTTTTTTCATTGGTAAGGACAAAATAAAATTGAAGTTAGATCATCTTAGGGAACATAAGTCTTTTGAATGCTTTGCATTAGCATGTTTTGGTTGATAAAAAGGTGTCTTGATCACATTATGTCAAGTAAGCTCATAATCCCTTGAGTATAAAGGGGAGATAGGTAATAATAATATGAAGGAAATGGGTGATAGGTAGGGTAACCTTATGTGGGTTAGTTTTCCTATTATATAGGTGAACTAATAACCATAATAGACAAGTCCATGCCTTAATAAAAGGTGTAGACTAATTGATGTAGGAAGTTTACTAGTGTTATATATGAAAGCTAATTCAACTTTATTAGGATACCTTGTTCTGATTTTGATAAAGAGTCTTTTGTTATTGATGTTTGTTTTGATAATTTTATGAAGCTAATCGATATGGGAAGATTAAAATGATTTATTTGACAAATTTAACTTATCATTCCTTTAAGGGAGTGGTCTAAGTTTGTATTTGTCTATTCTAGTAGATGTCTTTCAAGGGACTAGTCTATCTTTTAAGCAACTTAGATTTGGGTAGTTGGCCTTAAAGGGAGTCATTTGTAATGCTATAAGTATGTGACCTAAATGATATTTTGGTATCTAAATTTTGTATAGAAGAATATCACCCTTATTATTAGGTGTTGTGAATTTCAAATGTTTAAATTTCAAATGACCAACAATAAATTTGATCACCATTTGAAATTTGAAATGTTTTGATTGTCAACAGTCAGGGGTCCCAAGATCCGGTACTAGAAAGTAAATATAAGGTTGGTTTCATTATATTTTTTTCCATATGAAGATTATCCCATAGGGTACTAAGAATATGATCCTAGGTTTGGAGAAGCATGTTGACTGCTTGAATTGGTGAACTATAAGGGGTGTACAAAAGGAACACTGATGGGTTTGACCACAGACTACTTCATATGGAGTCATTTTATTTTAAGTGTGGTAGGAGGTATTATACAACCATTAAATGAGAGGAATCAAATTTTTACACTGATGTTGTTGTTTTGGTGTGAAACAATGAAGGAAAGTTCCCAGGTATTTATTGATAAATTCAATCTAGCCATCTGTCTGTAGATGATACCTGAAACTCATCTTCAATTGGGTGTTAGTGCATTGAAATAGTTATATCAAAAAAAATTTAGTGAATGTTACATCATGATCTGAGACAACGGAAGAAGGAATGCCATAAAGATGGAAAATCCAGTCCAAGAAAATTTGTGTGATTGTAGAGGAGATATAGAGATGGTTGAGGGCATAAATGACTATATTTGGATAAATAATCAACCACAACCAAGATCATTGTTTTCCATCCATATTTAGAGATCCCCTCAATGAAATATGTATAAATAGTTATCCAAATCCTAGTAGGCATGGGTAAAAGTTCAAATAGCCTAGGATTGAGTGTTATATCACCCTTCTTGTGTTGGCAAGCATCACATTCAACCATCATCTATTGAATTTCCTTTTTCATTCCCTTATAAAATAAGTTGTGTCATGCCCATTAATAAGTTTTGATAAACCTTGAGTGCCCTATAGATGGAGAAGTATGAATTTTATAGAATATAGCCTACTAAATATGTGTGCTCTAGGGAAGCACTAGATGACCCTTATATCACAAAGAAGCATAATCCCAAGAATAATGTGGTAAAATAGAGGGGTTAGTGGCCAATTATTGAATTATTTGAGAGAATGAGGATTCATTGACATACCCCTATTGTACATCACTAAACCAATTCAGAAAAAGCATGTAAATAGATGATAGGGAAGCTTGGTCCATAAATGTGTGAGATAGAGCACTAGCCACAATATTGTACTTACCCTTATTTTAATTGATCTCATAGTCATAAACCATGGGTTTGATTACCAATTTTTTTTGTGATGGGGTGGAGACCCATTATTACAGACAATATTTCAGACTTTAGTGATCATTTTTTATGCAAAAATGATTCTCCAGTAGGTATGGCTACCATTTCTACACTACATATAAAATGACCATCATTTCTTTCTCATAGATAAAGAGTACTAAATTATTTATAGAAAAAAATTTACTGGTGAATGCAATGGGGCATCCTTCTTGGAGAAGAACATCACCAAGTCCATTTCCACAAACATCATTCTCATTCATGAAGGTCTTGGAAAAATCTAACATATCTAGAATAGGTGTAGTACACATAGCTTTTTTCAATTATTAATATGCACACTCAGAAAATTATGTCCATGTAAAAACATCATTTTTAAATATAGTTTATAGTGGAGCTACAATCTTCCCATATTCCTTAACAAACTTACAATAGTATCTAGTTAGCACCAAAAAAACATATAGGCTCTTGAGAGTTTGAGGATGAGGCCAATTTGTCATGGAAAATATTTTTTTAGGATCTACTTGAACCCCTTGGGTTGAAAAAATATACTTTAGATACTCCACTTCATCCTAGCCAAAAGCACATTTGGACTATTTTGCATAGATATGATGATTAGAGAGAAGTTGTAGTGTGAACTCCAGATGTTGGAGATGCTTAGACCATGTTTTACTATAGATGAGGATATCATCAAAAAAGACTAGAATGAATTTACATAAGTAGGGCCAAAATATTTTATTCATCAATGCCTAGAAGGTTGAAGGATCATTAGTGATGCCAAATGGTATGACAAGAAACTCAGAGTGGCCATCATGCATGAGAAAAGTTGTCTTAAGGATATCATCTTCATGAAGCTAGATCTGGTGATATCTAGAGTGGAGATCCAACTTGGAGAAAAAATGAGAACCATGAAGCTCATCAAGAAGCTCATAAATAATAGGGATTTATAACTTATCCTCTATTGTGATGTGATTAAGTGAATATAAGTCAATGCAGAGGTGACATGAACCATATCTTTTTTGAATAAAGAGAACTAGGGAAGAATATGGGTTGGTACTAGGGTGAATAATACCTTACATCAGTAAGTCTTGAATGAGCATCTAAATCTCTATCTTTTATTGAAATGGATAGTGGTATGTCCTGATTTTGGGAAGAACACTTCTAGGAAGGAGATGAATATGGTGTTCCTCTAGTCGTGAAGGTGGTAATCCCACTAGTTTAGAAAATACACATGCATACCTATGTAGAATGGTTTTTAAATAAGGACTAGTGGAAACCATTTATGGTTGCATTTAAATGGAATGGAAGTGGACAATGACATCATGTGAATTATTATTAAGAATATTTTCCATGTGATGTGAACTTATGATGTTGAAAGACCTTGGTTGAAAGCCTTTTAATGTGTTTTTTTTCCCATTATCTAAAAACTACATCCAAAGTTTATAAAAATCCTATAAGATGGGTCCAATTTTGTGTAACCATTAGACTTCCAAAATAACATCACATCCACCTAAAGGCAAGGCAAACATGTCAGAGAACAAGTTATAATCTCCAATAGAGATACACATATTGTGACACTTTCCTTTTTAAGGTAATGTGCCCCCATTATAAATCATGACTTCAAATTTAGAGCAAGGATGGATAAAATGATCATCCTATTTGGCAATCTAAGGGTCCATTAAGTTATGAGTGCCACTTGAATCAATGATTATTATGAAAGGGATATTTTAAATTAACCCCTAACCCACATGGTTTATGGAGTGGTGGATTATACTAAGGCATGAGGAGAGATCTCTACTTGGTCTTCTTGAGAAGCAAGTTCCACAATCGGTAGAGCTTCTTTTAGATCATGTGTTGTATCATGAGCATCTTATAAAAACTTTAGTTTTGGGTGGAGAGTCTACATCTAGTAGGTAGATCTTTTTATTGACACATCAATGTCTGCAAGTGAATTTGTCATCACAGTTATAACATAGTTATTTATATCTACATGCTCACATCTTTGCTTCAATAAAATGCTTGACAAGAGTGGTTTTGGGGGTTGGTGTTCTTTTAGATCATTATGGATTTGTATTTTTTAATGGAGAAAAATTAGTTTTGAGTTGTTTCTAAGCTATGATCTTGTTATCTACCAACTTGTACAACCCTAGGGATTCTATCATCATGTTGGGCTAGAAAATTTTGACCTCAGATCAAATTGCATCCTTCAATCCATTGACAAAACAACTCCTAAATAATTCATCAGACAATCCCTCTATGTGATTGGCTATTTTTTCAAATTTTGTTTAACATTCTCTCATGGTTCTTATTTGGCAAAATTTAGTGAGTGCTCCAGTAAATTCATCAAAAACACTTAGGCTAAACCATTTCAAAATGAGCGTACAAAAATTGGTCCATAGGGGCCCATCATCATCCTTGGTGTATCAATGATACCATTGAAGGGCTTCATGTTTTAAATGAAATGATGTAAGCAGGAGCTTGTTGGCATCAAAAGTATTATGCAAACTAAAATATTATTCTACTTGATAGATCCATCTAGTAGGATATGCACCATCAAATCGAAGAAAATCAAGCTTTGACCCAAAAAATTTGTTGGAAGAAGAAAACTCGATGTCTTAAGAGGACTTTAGATGTTGTATGTTGTTCAAGGTAGTATGTTGAAGATTGAGGCCAAGAATTTTTTCATCAAGATATTTGATTTAGGTCTTGAGGGTGACAATTTCATCCTCCATATTTTTTTCTCTTGTTCAGGTTACTACCATGACCAAAATAAGAGTTTTTTTTGAAATGGATAGGAAAACTAGATTCAAGACATGTTTAGTAAGGAAATTTTTTAATTTGAGAAAAATCAAAAGGGGTAAAAGTAATTTTACTAAATTTTTTACATAGTGGGAGTATGATTGATGAAGGTGAGGGAAATTTTAGAGTGAAAATGGAAAAACTAGGACAAGGAAGTAGAAAAGGGAGATGAACACAATGGAAATTTTTTGAGGCAAATAGACAAAAATAGAAGTTTTGACAAAACCAGAAAAATGGAAAATTGAGATTTATAGAAATTAGGAGTGGAATCAAAATATGGGACCTCAAGGAAGAAAATGAAGAGAATGGAATTTTAGGTGTCTAGATAAAGTTTGAGCATGAATAGGGATACAGATGAAGAGATATGGTAAAAAAAAAAAAAAAAAAATTACTTTGTAATCTTGTTTCTAGTTTCTTGTCAAATGTTTGGTCAATTTTTTCTTGTGGTTTGTGATTTCTATTTTCTATTAAATGTTTGGCTATAAGTCCTATGAGATTATTCTAATAATTTGATGATAGTTTTTAAAAATTGATAGGTTTCTAGTTTTTGTCAACTATCTAAATGTAAATCCTCTGAGAGCGTTGATACACTGCTTATTGATTTTTTGATAGTTTTATAAAATATTCTAAAACTCATAGAATTGGTCCCTAAGTTTTAATGGTCACCTAAGGTTTTAAATATATCTATCTATCAACCAATGTCATCTAAGCAAGTACTGCTCTCCATAAAATCTCTGGCCATGGATATACCCCTAAGCAAGAGCTCTTGGTTTTCCTCATGGGTGGAAACTACTCAATCAGGAAGGGGTCATTTCCCATTTCACTGACAAGTCCTCTCAATGGGCCTGCTACTTTAGGATTCCTGTGGTACTCCTCACAGTGAGTGTTAGGGCTTTCATCCAAGCACTTCCGATAGTTATACGGATAAGTTTTTACCCTGATCCAAAATATATTACTGTAATATAGAAAAATACTTAAATGAATTATGTAGTAGAACAAAGTTAAGACTTTTTGAGAAAAATACTTTAATAAATTATATTGATTAATAAAATTTAGATTTTTTGGAAAAAAAGTCATCTTAGAAAGTGGTCTGATACTAGATGAGAGGATGCTCCTATAAAAAATTAAGGAAAATGTATAAAATAATAGATTTATATAATTATATGAAGCACCAAAAGGATTATATTGATCATAGGCCACTTTGAGGGGTAAACCTCCTTTGGAAAAGCTAAATACAATAAATTTGTGGATACCTTCATTAGCCTCAACACTTACATAATAAGTCTAATCTAAGTAACTACTACTTCCCATGAATGTGGGATAAAACATAATGCTCACGGGATGACTTACAAAGCATATGCATCTATAAAAACTAATATAGTAACAAAGTAAAGAGAAGGGGTAACGCGGGTTCCTAACACTTAGCCTCTAATAATGCTTGGTCAGGAGATAGAGTACCTATTTCCACCTTTTAAATGTTCTTCCTAATACAATAAAATTGTAATTTTTTACATGAAATTTAGACGCGTATAAAATTAAAATCATAAGTATTTTTCCCAAACTAAAATAAAAATCATGTGCATATCAAATCCCACTACTTTTAACCTAAATCATAACCATTGAAGACAAGATATTAATCTATGGTAGATAATTTATAAATTGGTGTTGAAATACATGTTTTATATAGTCAAGAGATAAGTTCTTGTCCTCCAACTGACATTTACACATCTAGGACCTACCCTTGAATATACATCACTTAAAACATATTAGGATAGTAAAATCAAATGTTTTAATATCAAAAAAACATCTAAAGACACCCATATACATGTTTTTATAAATACTTTGGCATGTAAATACGTTGACAACAAATGTTCTCAATATTCAATCTTTGGGTGGATATCTCCACCTTTGGTGGTTCGTGGTTGAAAAATAACATCACCACCATTTTTGGGGTGGTGAATAATGTCTAGGGAAACTTCATTGGCCTCTCATCATGCTTGATTAAAATACATAGTACTTGTCTTGACCTCAATAATTTCCTTCCCAATACGATAAAATTTTAGTTTTTTGGTGAACTTCAAACACAAATAAAATGAAAACCATAAGGCATTTTTATGAACTAGAAAATACTTCATACACACTTACAAGCCCTATACATTAAATCCAAATAGATAAAATTGAAAATAAGATATAAATATGTGGTAAATGCTATATTTATCAGTGCTTAAATGAAATTTGAAGGCAAACAAGAGAATGCTTCTTGTCTTCCAACTCACATTTTCACTTCCTAGACCTCTCATTGAAAATCAATTCATTCCGACACATTGATGTATTAATATTATATGTGTTCCCATGACCATGACCACTAAATTACCTATATAGGAGATATATCCAATAGTATTTACTCTACTCTTGATAGTAAAAATAACTGCTTAATGGTTAAACTCACAAATTTTCCATAGATCCTTGTTTAATGGTCTTCCCTAAAATTTGAGCAATTGATCATTTGTCACAAGAACCTATTTTTAATAGTGTAGTATCTTCCTATGCATTTCATAATTTTCAAACAACTATACATCTAATTTTTTTAATAAGATATCATCGAAGATAAGTTTTAGTAACTACCATAGACTTAGTAGGATAGTCCATGTTTTCCCCATCTGTGTTTGAGGAAGTCAATTTATATTTTTCCTTTACACACTAACATAAGTATTAAAATAGTACCTCTTCATCATGATCATCCATAATAAAATAAAAAAATACCCTATATAAAAAAATAAAATAGCAATTTAATATTAATGTTCATAGATAATGAGAATTTAGTACATAATGATTAATCCTGTCCCTGGTTGCACTAGATTAGATACATAGTCAAACTCATGTGATGATGTCATATATATATAAATTTTAATGCTATTAGAACCTATTATGTGTGAATTGGACTTAGAATAATATAGCTCCATTCATCCAACCACTCTTATGACTCACACTCATTCCAAGCAAATTCCATGGATGTAAAATAAAAACATGTTATATGCCTCATATGAACCATTCAATAAAATACATTTGAGATATGGATTGAGTTAATCGCACTTAATCCTATTAATATCATAAAATACTCACCAGAAATATCTATGAATGCTTGAGTTTTTAGCACCATGGGACATATTCAAACTTCATCTCCTCTCTTACAAGGCTATTGTCATGCCTGATATTATACCATCATGTTTCCATTTTACATGGATAGACTTAGTAAAAATACAAATGTGTTTTACACCAGTAGTAACATAGATCTTACTCAACTAGTAAATCATATGTATATTATTATATTAAGATGTGTAATTCCTTACCAAATATAATGCTGATTGAAATTAATGTCATCTTAATCACCTTTCCAAAGAACATATCAAAATGTCCTTGTACATACTATGCATAATGTGATCGAATGCCATTGACATATAAATGATACTCCATTAATATTTTTATATTTTGATCTTTACTATTAGGTACATCGATGAATGTTATATCTAAGATAATATCAACTTCTATTGAGTTGTATACTACTGTGGCTGAACCTTAATTCATGGTTGGAATGTGAAATTCTCAATAAAGTCACCTACTAAAACAATAGAAATGTGTCATTGATTAAATTTAATTATTCATCCAACAATATAAATCTATGTGTGTGCCTCACATACTCAAAATATTTCATCCTTAAATTTGACCACAAATCTTAAAACAATTATTTATTTTCTAACAAAGTCACACCTAGATTATTTTACATTTATTAATTTATATTTCATAGATTTATATTTACAAAAACTAATTAATTCTTGTATGATTCTACTTGTACTCTCTTAATCGATGTAATTTTAGAATTTTGGCAATCCACCACAAATATTACAAGTTTCATCAAACATGCTTTGTTACAAAAAAAAATTGAATCTAGGATTTCACAAAAAATGGTTGTAAAAAATTTCCTTACTGATTTTGGAATAAATTCCATGCTAGACTCATGAAAAAAGTTTTCAATATGAAAATTAAAATGTACATGTTGAAAAGCATCATAATGCATTGAAAATTAAATATGTTTCCTACAACAATAAGTGGTGCCTATGTGATTTATTTTGACATAGAAGGGTTTGGTCATGTCAAAATATTTTTGAATAAGATAAATGTGTATATATTTCTATAAAAACATAGAGCACAATTATGTTTGGGTTATATCCAATAAACATCTCATATGTGGTTCAAATTTATGATAACCAGGCCTTATTTTTATTACATATCTTATATTGGGTAAAACATTTGGGTTGTCTTTCCAAAATTATGGAAGTAAATATTTTATAACATTAGATATAGCCTTTTATGTTCATTGGAGTCTTATAGAGAATGACAAAAATTATTCTTTATTGGCATCATCAATTCTTTTACATTTCCCAATTGTTTTCATTAATTTATTTTGTTTACGTTCAGTTCTCTACTTATTTTTATAATAAAGCATTTTGTCCCTATTTGACTACTCACTATACAAGTATTAATTATGAATTGGGTAGTGTTACTCTATTTTGTACATTTATTAACACTTATAGTATGGTATGCATTATGTAGATTTTAAAAACTTGCATTGTTTTCACCATCAATATTAGATGTTCTTAGTCTTACAGAGTTCCTTATAGGTCTCATCTTAATAAATTTAATCAATGGAAAAAAATAATTGACATCCTCAAATATCATTTAAATATTCAAATTAAATATATCAAATTATTTTAGATTTTAATCTTGAATGGTGTTCAGACATTTTTTAGGCATTGGTCTCAAAATATTTTCATCAACTTTAATTAAGTACATGGGTCTTCTATGCAAAATTCTAGGAAGTGTTTCTAATGGTACTATTTTTTGATTTGGTGTTTCTATATTGTTATCTTCACTAATAGTTTCTTCATTTTATGTTTCCAAAAAAATTAATTCACTTTTAATTTCATTATTTAGTGTTTCCATGGAGTTTAATTAATTGTTACTTTAACCATTTTCTATTTACTCATCACCATAATTAAAAGCTTTATAATTTGAATGTGGACTTACAATATAATTTAGAATTTTAGGTAAACATCATCATCATTATTCATTTCATCATTATCCATGACCTTTGGTACATTGGGGATAGTATGTGTATTTTGTATTGAATGAAATGTTTGAATTATGTTGGAGTGGAAAACACTCTTAAGTAGGATAAAAAAAACCATGTCATTATGATAGTGACAAAATCCACATACACAAAGCTAATGCAAACTATCTATTCATTAAATAGCTTATTAAAATGTTGAAATTAGCTCCATATTCTCATTGTTTTTCTCAACATCTCATCTTATCCTTTAAATGCACTCTAATGTTGTTCATAATATATGATAAAGAGTGTGTGTGAGGTGGCATCCTTGACTAGGAATGAAAACATTATGTTGACATAATGTGCACACCCCAGATGGGCTAACATATTAAAGTGGAATGTTGAAATAATTTGCACATCCCATGTGAACACCATTTACACATAATTAAGCCATAAAAAATCTCAACTTATTTTAATACCATTCCTTAAACGAAGGTTAAGGAGATAAAATACACAATACAAATGGGTCTTATCTACTAGGCTTGATGAGGTACTCATGTATAGAATATATAGTGAAATACTAAGTGTCCTTATGGTAACCAATACTAATTTTTAAACTATGTGGATGTTGAATCATTGTAACTACCAAGTCAAATAGTAATTGGTAATCTATGCATAGATCACTTAGTAAAAATCAATGATCAAGAAACCTCAACAAAAATGTTTAGAGAGAACCTATGCTGCAAGGTGTTCCAAGATGCACAAATCATAGACTCAACATAATTTTGAAGTAGGTGCACTGGATATAATGAATCCTATAAAATACAAATGCACTCGATGGACTTGAAAGTATCAATAAAACTCAAATCTACATGAGCGGTCTACATCTACTTCTTGATCATAAAAAATCCACTCAAAATAGAATTAACTAGAATAGATCTTATGCAAATATATTATTAGAGATGTTGATAGTGAAAGAAAGTTCACCAATTAAATTTGATCTATTTATAGAAGATATGGTGTGCCAATGGTTAGCAAGGAATATAACAACCAAAGAAATAAGATCTACACTACACACACCCCATACTGATGATTGGTTAAAGTGATGTAAAAACTATATATGAGTGGACTAAATACACTACTCAAGCACTAAAAATATAACACCAATTTACCAAAATAACTCCATATAATGATAAAATAGAATTTCAAACTATCAAAGAAGACAAGATGACACTGTGATTTACTAGAATAGCTACACTTCAAGTTATAGGAGATTATAAACTATCAAAAAGGTGTCAAAGATACAGACCAAATATCTTTCAAGAATATGGCCCTAGTGGTGATTATATAGTCAAATAACTGAAGGAGTGAAAAGGTGCTTAGAATAGAGCACACATGCATGAAGGTAGACTAGGTTGATTAGAAAACCCCCATGTAACTTTATAACTTAGTGAAATTAAAAAGTAATCCTATAAATAACAACACTAGATATCGTAATAAATCCTAAAATGTTGTGAATTTGTAGAAGATGCCATCAAGAACAACATAGTTTCGTCTAAAATAATGGAGTTGTGTGTGGAATGTGAATCTAAATAGTGGAGTAACCATGTTAGTAAAATCCTAAAAAAGAATGCTTATGTTACCACTACAAATGATATGAAATCCATTCCAAATGAATATTGATGATGATTATGTTTACATGTGAGTAGGTACAAATTGCCCCTAGAATCAACCTCAGTTAACATTGAAAATGTGTCCATAATAACAATTGTGTGGGCCAAGAGGGTATAATGAGTAATAAATAAACACTCCAAGAATAAAGGTGAGAGTAAAAAACATGTTTGTTTTGATTTTGATGGGTTCTAACCTATTTCCAAGTTAAACCTCACCCTCCATCTTCATCAGTTGAGATAGAAACTAAATACAAAAAATAATACTTTTTTCCTTTATAATAATACTCATCCATTTTACGGGGGTGGAGTGTGGTTTAGTTGGTTAAATGGATTGAGGGCTTCGGTCGTGCTCCGTGAGGTCAGGTGTTCAAGTCCCCCACCCCCCGTGGTACTGGACCGGCGTGCTCCCTCTACTTGCACCACCGGTCATGTTAAAAAGTTTACCCGGTAGGGGGTCATAGGTGGGTTTGTAGGTCTCCCTCCGTCAAATTGGCGGTGGTGTAGGCTGAGTTCCCCCTCTAGTTAAGTAAAAAATAAAAATAAAAATAAAAAAATACTCATCCATTTTACAATTTTGTGCCACTTTATAATTTGTCACACTTTAACAATCACCCCACTAATTCTAAATGCCCCCACTAAGTGACGTCCACCTAAAACTATTCACCTCCCTTAATAAAAAAGGACCTCCTCCTTTTAACAAATCCCATTACTTATTAAAAACATGTCCACATTTAATAATAATGATTTTCATTTTGAAAAAATCATTTCATAGTGGAAAACAAACTGCCATTCCCTTCATTTATTTTTAAAAGTCATTCAACCTAACCATCTACTGCCTAAACCACTAAATAAATGAAAAAAACCATGAATTAAATTGGAAAACCATGGAGTCCAAATATGTGCTTTTTAAATCCCTAAAACCATTGAGAGGCCATGGACCAGGTAACTATGGGATGGCCTATGGAATAGAAAACACTAAGTTTAGAACTGTTATAATTAAATGCGCCCATGAGAGATAAAGTCATGGGCAAGAAGGGAACTAAAAATAACATGTAATGAATGATGGAGAAAGCACTGCATCCTCATTTTAATTTGCATACTCTTGGCATCAAGATATATAGATAGGCATTATAAAGTGAGACATATGAAGTGTGGCATTGTAGATTTGAGGAGAAGGCTCTGCCAAGAAATGCATTTCTAAGAGGCGACATATACACATATGTTTGTAAAGGAGGAATTGATAGGATTTGGAAGTGGAGGTGGGCATTGGAATACAAGGTGGATAGGCATTGCAAATCAAACCTATTTTTTGTCAAAAAATTTCTCATTGGATTCTCTTCTACTACATTGGAAACTAATTAGATCTACACTAATTGGAGGCTGACATTAGATCTGCCTATAATTTTTTATTGTATTCTCATTATTTTTGTGTTCTAAAAAGTAGAAAGGCATCGTAATTTCACCTTGGCATTAACATTTTATATGCAAACCTATAGATATTGATGTTGCTACATTAAAAATATCTACTACCTAACTTTTTAATCATCTAAGGGATATAACTTGCTTTAACAGAGGGATTATGATACTTATGTGATGCCACAGAAAGATCTGCATTCTACCTTGATTTTTTAGGTTTAAAAAAAACACCAATGCTCCATTATTTCTTTTAAGATCTTTACTCTGCCTTTGGATCTACATAACACTATTCTCTGCTATAATGGATTTTTTATTTAAATATCTAGAGAAAAAACAAACCATATTCTCTTGTTTACTCAGCTGAAACTTCATTATTTTTTATTTCGAGTTAGATGTTTTTGGTTCCAATGAGTGGTTGGAAGGCATATTTTACCTCACCCAAGGATACTTTTTTAAGTTTAAAGTGTAACTTTCTAGTCAATAATTTTATTAATATCTTGCAAATGGTAACTCAATATTGAGTACCATATTTTGAAAAAGTGTGTATTTTCTTATTTCCCACACATTGGGACAATTTTCATTTTAAAAAACACTACTTTATAAAGTGCCAAAATTTGGGGGGGGGGGGGGGGGGGGGGGGGGGAACACCTAACATAATTTCAGGGGGGTTTTATTGTGGTTGTGATTTTGTTCTAAAATTCTCTCATTTTTTGCACATTTGATTTCTACAAAAAAAACACATTAATCTCAATTCTACGGTGGATTTGATCATTTTTAATTCAGTCACATCCTTCAACTACTAGGGATGGAAAAGTAAGATTATGATGATTCTTAAAAGTAAAGGGTTGTTTTGCATAACTATGGGGGTAGAAGTTGAGCCCAAAACTGAAGGAGATAAGATAAAATGGTTTAATAAATGTGATGACATTTTTTTAATATTATGTCTTTCAATGTCATCATAACTCCTATTTCACATAGAGTAGACCAAATTTCCTAAATATATGGGACACCCTAGAAAAATTGTTTGATAAAATTGACACCATGTGGGGTCATGAGCTTGAGATTGAGCTAATTAGTCTAATCGCTAGTAACTTTGACACTTTGGATTACTTATTCACCATGTTTAATTCACTTAGATTAAAGTTAATAGCGTGTGTAACTGAGAAGAAAGATGAACAATTAGTTCTTTCTATTCTTGTAAAACTAGGACCTGATTACTCTATATTTGTCTCTACCTTTTATGTGACCAAGAGAGCCATGGGAGACAACTATATAGTGCCATCCTTAGATGACTTCATTCCAAATTTAATTAAGGAATATGATAAATTAATCTAGATTAGAACCCTCAAATATTCTAAACCTTTAACCTTTATTATTGGGAATGGGAAACAAAAAGCATGTAACAACAAGGATAAGAAACAAAAGACTAAAGATCCTGAGAAAAAGAAAGAACAAAAAACCAATACAAAATATAGAATTGAAACCTCCTCTAAAGGGAAATCTAAGAGATAAAAGGTTAAGTACTCTTATTGTAAGAAGAATGGGCATGATGAACACAAATGTATGAAGAAATAGACAGACCACCTTACACATCTCCTAGAGAAAAACAACATAGGGGTCCCTGAGTCTATCAAAAAGTCATCATCAACCAAAGAATATTCAAAGGCAAAGTAAAAATGGAAGGACAAACCTAAGGTTATGGATTTTGCATCTGCTTCATCTTATGTTATCAAATTTGGTGATTCACAGCATATGGGTTCATCAAAGGTTGAGTTTCTTGACTTAGAGCCATGTATCATGTCCTATATCACTTTATGTTAGGACACTCTAGTAGTATTTTTAGGAAGAGGGACTATCAAAGTTGAAGGTGGAACATTCACAAATGTTCTAAGTGTACCTTCACTATTAACTAATCTTCTTTCAGTGTATCAGATTACTCACATATGGTAGGGCATGAGAGTTGATTTCACATCAATTTTAGTTGAGATCAAAGAGATAAACATTAAATCTATAGTTTCATTAGGAAGGGCTAATCACAATTATAGGTTATACACCTTATCTAATTTTAATCTAGATGTTCCTCTTACCACATTACTTACCCATTTAGATGGAGTTAGTAAACTATGGCATGAGTGGTTTGGCCATCCTAACTACTACTATCTTGAGAAGCTAAGTCAGTAGGATATGGTTACAAGCTTATCGAGAGTAAAATTATCTAAGGAAATTTGTGAGGGTTATGCCCTTAGAAATAATTACAAAGAGAAATTTGACAAAGACAAAGCTAGGATAGCTTCAGTACCATTTGAGTTGATTGACTATGATGTCATGTGGGTAGTTACCCTATCTTTTTTTTACTAGGGCTAGATATGTCCTCACCTTTATTGATGAATTTTCTAGATACACATTGGTCTACTTTATTACACAAAAGTCTAAATTTTTTGATAATTTTTTAGACTTTTAAGGCTTTAGATAAGAATAAATGTGGAAAGTGAATCAAAATAATTTAAACAGATAATGGGAGGGAGTACATCAACCATAGATTTGATTAGTTTTGTACCACTGAGGGGATTGATGTTCAACGGATGGTAACATAGACTCCTCAACATAATAGTGTAGTAGAGCAAAATATTTAGTCCTTAAAGGAGATTAATAACTACATGATTCACTCTAGATCATTGGCTCCATAGTTCTAGGTAGAAGCCATCAATTGTACCTGTTACATTTAGAATTAGGTTCCTCATAAAGCTTTAAAGGGCATAACTCCTTATGAATCTTGGCATAATAAAAAACTAAAGGTAAAACATTTTAGGGTATTTTAATCATCGATGATGGTGCACATTCCCAAAATAAAATGAAAGGCTATGGAGGTTTAATCTAAACCTTACATCTTTGTTGGGTATCTAAATAGGATTAAGGGTTATAGACCTCTTAATATTATGACTCGTTAGTTGTTCATCAAGAGGAGTTTTAGGTTTCAAGAGAGTCCCACTGATTCTTTACTTAACACTTCCCCCTCTACATATATTTTACTTAGTTTAGATGAGCAGTTTGAGGATTTAGATCATTTATAGTAAGTTCTTGAGGTAGAGCTTACTTCTTATTCTTCTAGTTTTAATAGTGAAAAGAGTGATGGGGAGTCATCCTCATCTAATTCTAGGCATGCATTAGATGATGAGGATTCAACACCTAACTCACCCATTTCAAGCCCTCTTTGGGAAATGTAGACACTTGGATAAGGGATCTAAATGATGATAGATGTACTCAGGTAGAATTTTAGAGTGGACCACATACCTTTTTTTATTTTGAAATAGATCCATAGACTTTCAAAGATGCCTCAAGCATACCTAAGTGGGATAAAGCCACGGATGAGGAATATGATTATTTGATTAGAAATCACACTTGGGGTTTGACTTCTCTTCTTAAGGGAAGAAATATGGTTCAATGTCACTAGATATATCAGACCATGTATGCTATATATGGGTCAATTGACAAGTACAAGGATAGATTAGTATCCAATGGATTTTCATAGGTAGCTAGCATTGAATACTCAATGACCCTTGCACCTGTGGCCAAGATGACTTCAATAAGTCTCACAATTTTTATAGCCACAAAACATGGATGGAGTGTACATTAGATGGATGTGAAGAGTATATTTATTCATGGAAACTTTGAGGATGGGATCTACATGGAGTAGCCACCTAGTTTTTTTCAAGATTTTTCTTTAGTGTGTAGACTTAAAAAATCCATTTATTGCCTCAAACATGCTACTCAATCTTGGTATGAGAAAATGGAATCCTTTTTTATTACTTTAGGTTTCACTAGATGCCACTCAGATCCCAATGTGTACTTCTTGTGGAAGGATGATTCATTGTTGATAGTGGTTTTGTATGTTGATGACCTTTTGATCATAAAGAGTTTTTCTTTAACTGTCTCATTAGTGAAGAAAATTCTTCAAAAAAATTTGACATGACTAACTTGGCCCTACTTCAATACTTATCTAGCATTAAGATCACTTAGATAGATTTAGGTATTTCACTTTCATAGCCCAAGTACTCTCTTGATCTATTGGCATGGTTTCATATTGCTAACTGTAATCCATCCTTGACTCCATTCCTATCTAGAGTCAAGCTTCAGGTAGATTATTCCACTACATTGCTCAATGCTACCTTGTATTGACAACTTTTTGGAATCCTTATTTACTTGACTCATAATAGACTAGACATATTTTATGTTACTAGCATTTTTTTTAGATTCATGTAGGAACCCCACGAGATGCACTAAAAATTAGCTAAGATGATCTTTTACTACATTTAGGGTTCACATAGGTATGGGATACACTACAAGGTTGGTTCAAATTTTGATGTAGTAAGATACACAAACTTAGATTAGATTGGTGACACTAGGATTCATAAGTCCACTTTTGGTTATAGTTTCTCATTGGGTTCTAGCCCCATCAATTGGTTGAGTAAGAAGCAAAATGATATTGTTCTATCTTACATAGAGGTAGAGTATAAGGGAGTTGTTAATATATCTACTAAGGATATTTAGATTTAAGGGATTCTATCTGAGATTGGTATCTAGATCAAGTAATCTACAGTCATATTTTGTGACAACTAGAGCATCATTCAGATTTTTAGGAATCCAATCCTTCATTAGAGGACCAAACACATCAAGATTCACATGCACTTCATTTGGGAGTTGATTCATGAGTAGGTCATCAACTTAGTATTTTTCTAGTCTTTAGAGTAGGTTACTGATATCTTCACCAAATACTTCATTGAGAGAAAATTCATTCATCTACAATCTCTTCTTGGGGTGTGGTCCACTTTGGTAGCTTCATCATCTTTAGGGGGCCTTCTAGCCGCGTCACTTCTTTTTTATCTTTCTTTTTGGGTGGATATTTTCTTATGGGTTTTATCCTTTTCTCTACTTTATGAGATATTTATTTGTACATGGGTACCTCATCAATCCTTGTTGATAGGACCTAATTTTTTATCATCACCTACCTAAGCTATGTTTATGGGGGGTGTTGATGTAGGCCTTTTTTCCCATTGTGTTTTAACTACATGGTTACCTTAGCTTGCTTAGGGCTCTAGAGATCATGTTGGTTACTTAGAAAGATTAGTACCCCATTTAATGAAATGTGTGTTATCTTTCCCTCTCTAATCTATATATACACCTCTATCCTTTTATATTATTCATTCAACATGATATAGATCATTTTATTTTCTCTTATTCCTTTTTAAAATATTCCTCTATGTATTAGTAGCTTCATTATGATATGCACTTGATCGACTTGTGAGATCACTCCATCATCTACAATTCATTGATCTAGTGATCCTAGATGCAACTCTTTTCATTTCACTTTAACATTTTCTTGGATTTAGAATTAAACTTTTCAGTCATAGTTAGACAAAGTTTATAGATTTTAAGGGTTGGGATATAAAACAACTTGATATATTTTGTCTTACACTTTAAAGAGTGCATAATGATGTAGAATAGAGCTATGGGAATAATTTTTTTGAAAGAAATAGAATAATAATTATGGATAAAGTGTTATATTAGTAATTCAAGGAATGCATATGAACTATAATGCCTACGTATTTTTATATACATGTTGTCTATACCTTTTATTCATGGGTTATGCAAACTTTTTGTTAAATATTTTCCTTATACCTTTTATTTATTTATAATTTATTCAATTTGTGATAAAATCAAGGTTGATTAAGCAAAAAAAGTATTCAATACAATCAATTTGGACCATGTCATGTCTCTAATTGCACCAATTATCTACTTGGATCAAATAATCATGAAATTGAAGATAATTTGATATAAAATCACAAAGGGCTCAAATCCCCCCATTGCATTCATGATTTAACCAATCAATTATTTAGTTCATGCAATGATAAAATTGATGTCAATTGAGCCCCATATCACATCCTATACATTTAGAATTAGGTTTAAAAGGGTATCAATTTGGTACAATTCACATTATTGATTATAAGAATTAACTAATTATCTCAATATATGATAACATTAGGGCTAATTGAGCCCCTAATAAAATCCTATAGTTTTAGTAAGGTTGAAGGTACTCAAATTAACCCTAATTATCTATGTGATTTATCCAATTGATTATTTGGTTCATTATGTGATGCATTGGGAGTTTAGTCATGCCCAAATCACATCCTATAAATTAAAATTAGGTTCACATGGCTAAATTTTGCCCAAATCACATCCTATTGTACTAGTTAAGTTTAATGGACTCAAATTTGACCCAACTACCCCTGTGATTGTATTTTTGATAAAATTAAGGTCAAATAAGCCATAAATTACATCATATACAATCTATTGAGCCATACATTAGATTTATGGGGCTCAATTTAGCCCAAATCACATCTCTAATTTCACCAATTGATTAATTGGATCAATTCATGATGGAATTAGAGCTAAATTATCCCTAAATCACATCCAAATCTCATAGTTAGGTTCAACTAGCTCAAAATTTCCCTAATTACATTCATGATTAAAACAATCAATTATTTAGTTTATGTAGCGATAAAATTAGTGCCTATTTAAAATCGTATCACATCCTATATATTCAAAATAAGGTATGAAATGAAACCCAAGTAGAAGTGAGAAGGTGATTAGGGATATGTTATCATGGATTAGGGATGAATCCAAGTGAATTTATATGTTTTTAAATACCTTTAATATATATTTATGTTTTTTATAATATTTTTAGATCATTGTATATAGCAAAAATTTGTACTCAAGTTGACTTGTCTAGCTCAGTAAGGTATGTGTATAATGAGGTAATGAGATTGGCCTGTAAGACCAATATTGACATTAGAGATTATGATATTTTTGTTGGAGGTTGTTATAAGGAATATTTAGAATATTTTTCATGCATTTTAATTCCTTTATTTTTTTATTTTAGGTGTCATAAGTTCAAATTTTCATGATTATGTTTTGAGGCTAATTGGCAATTCTAAGTGGGCTACTTGTAGAGAAGGGCTTGAATTTTTTTACCATGAGATGGGAATTATAAATCATATGGTGATTAACATGAGGTAATTTATCTTATTTATATGTTATTTTTCCATTTTGTTTATAAAAATTGTGTTCATACTTCAAATTTTCAAGAAATGCATTTTGGGTATGCACAAACCTAATTGTGAACAGTACTAATGGCATGCTTCAAGTGGTGGTCAGAGATAAAATATGTTTTGGAGCATATATGAGCTTATAATTATTATATTTTAGTGGCATATGATATTTTACTACCATGTGAGAAGTTTGAGAGTTTCTAAGGTGTTCAATGGGTAACATGTGCTAATGAAGGACTAATTGAATTAGGTCTCCTTAAGGCTTAAGAGGGGTTTTGGTCATTTATTTTATGACCAAAAAATTGTAATGTTTTATTAATGTTTTTATCATATCATAATTACTATTTTATTTAAAACATAAGTGGGAAAGTATGTATGGTAAACCAAGGGGTGTATGAGCTAGAGCCTAGTATAAAAACAAGGCCTAATATGATTAATTAGATAGTTAGAAAAATTGGTTATTAAAGAAAAGGATAAAACACTTTAAAGAGATAAAGAAGTTATTTTATACTATCATCAAGGTGAAAATAAACTATCATGAAGATATAATATGGGTATTTTATATGACTATAAAGTTCAAATGACCTAATCTATCTTGAAGAGACCTAGTTGAACAAAGGAGCCTAAAAGATAGTTTGAGAGGGTTAAGAGTGTCAAGAGATGAAGAGGTTTTCATCATCAATTGGTTGAGAAATAATATGTCTAGAAGGTCTCAAGTAAATTATGTGTTTTATTTATTTTTTATTCATCTAGTGGGTTGCTACCTCCTTACAAGTAGGTAGTTGCTAAAGCCTAGTCAAGTGGGTGCTTGGATAGTTAGAGTTGGTGCTCCAAGTGAATTTGGTACTTCAATAAATATTGAAGTTTATATTATATTAATATAGTCCATTTACATATATTAGTGGGTTTTCTTCCACTTAATATTTTCCCACTCTAAGTGTTCTAGGTGTTATGCTCTTATCTCATGCTCATGGCTCTTAATGTGTTACTAGTTTAATATATTATTCTTATAGTTTATGAATGATAAAGTAAAGTTGTAAAATCTTTTGAAGATTTATTCACCCTCTCCCCCCCCCCCCCATTTAGTCATTGTTCCTCCAATAATTTTTATTATATCCTAGTCCTTTGAGGTAAGTCTAAAAAATTGAAGTTGATCTTAAGAAGCATATTAATGTCTTGTGATCCACAGGATGAAGACAAAATTTATGATGAATAAGTTTACTATGAGAATGAAGAATGAGAAGCTGAATTAGACCTTGATTCTGAGCTCATAAGTACCCTTGATGATTTGGAATATCAAAATAAGACTATCAAGGATCTTAAGAGTTAGTTATAAGGGGTCACTACAAGATTTAAGTCAAAGGAAGTTGAGTATAACTAGTTGAAGGTAGAGATAGATTCCTTGAAGATTGAGCATGAGTATATCATAGACAAAATAATCAAGTTTGAGAAAGAGCATGAGAAGTTAGAATCATTCAAGAGTAACAATTATCTATCCTAATTTAATTAAGTATAATTCATCATAAAACCATGGTAAGTATAGAAATGTTGTTTCCTACATATATCACAATATAGGACACATTGCAAGATTATGATATAATAGAGATAGAAGTCCCACAAGATAAAATAATACATATGAATCTCCTAGGATTCATAAGAAAGATAAAAAAAATGGTAAAGAATACAAAATAAATTAGGATGGATCATATTGACCTCAAGAGGCAAGATGGACTATTTGCCAAGGGACAAAATACCAAAGAGGATTATATGCTATTTTAGACTACCTTTCACATTCAAGATGAAGGCATGAAATGGTATATATATAGTGGTTTCTAAATCCACATGATAGGAGACATAAATAATTTCATCTCATTAAATAATAATGTTGCAGGAATAGTGAGGTTTGGAGATAACACAACTACCAATATAGTTGGCAATGATGTCTTGAGTTTGGATAATGCAAAGACTAAGACATAAAATGTGTTTTATTTGGAAGGTTTGAAACATACCTATTTAGTGTAAGTCAAATATTCAATCAAGGACACACACTAACCTTTCATGATAGTGGGTGTGAGATAAGGAGAGCCAAATTAGGAAGGCTAATTACCAATTCCAAGAGGATTGAGAACAACCTATATGTATTAAATGAGATCAAAAATGAGAGATGTTTAATGAGAAAGATATATGAAATTTGGTTATGGCATAAAAGGTTAGGTCACCTAAACTTCGACAACCTGGTCAAGATTATCACTAAAATGTTTGTGAATAACATGCCTAAGATCATCAAACCTATAAACATACTTTGTAAGGCATGTGAACATGGTAAGCACAATAGAATAAGCTTCAAGTCCAATGAGTTATCTACTACAATACCCTTGGATTTAATACACATATATCTCTATGGGCCTACAAGAATTCAAAGTATTCAAGGATATAGATACTTCATGTTACTCATTGATGATTATACAAGAATGACTTGGGTTGTATTTTTAAAATAAAAAAAATAGAAGCCCTTGACAAATTCAAGTCATTCAAGGCTCTTATTTAGAATGAGAAGAATGGGAAGATCAAGTTCCTAAGATAAAATAGAGGAGGAGAGTTTTTGTCCAATTATTTTGATGAATTTTTTGAAGTTAATAAAATAAGGAGATAATTCTCAGTAGCTAGGACACCTTAGCAAAATGGGTTAATGGAAAGGAAAAATATGATAGTTCTAGAGATGGCTATAACTATGCTAAATGAGTTTATATTATTTGATGGATATTAGAGAGAGGTAGTAAGTATTGTTTTCTATATTTTCAACAAAGGATAGATAATTACTAATGAAACAAGACTCCTTATGAACTATGGAAGGATAAAACTACTAATGTGGAACACTTTAGAGTGTTTGGGAGAAAATGTTTCTTCAAAAGAGATGATGAAGGATTGGGAAATTTTGATTGTAGATATGATGAAGGCATATTCTTAGGATACTCATAAATGAGAATAACCTATAGATGCTATAATAAGAGACATAAAAAGAAAATGGAAAACACCAATGCAAATATTGATGAGACAAGGAAATATCACTTATAGTCAAAGAATAATTTAGAGAATTCAGACATCAAGAATGAAGAGGAGACTATACACCTTGATGAGGAAGAATAAGAATTTGAACAGAGATAGGACTCAAAAAGACCCTCAAAATAGATTAGAAGAGATCACCCTAAATTTAAAATAATTAGCAACAAGAATGTAGATATGCAAAGAAGGAGAAGACTGGTAATTGTTCTAAATCAAGAGAATGTTGCTCTATTATCAAATATTGAACCTAGGAGTATTATATAACCAAAAACATACAAATTTTAGATAGGTACTATGAATGAGGATTTAGACAAAATAGAGAATAATGAGACTTGGGAACTGGTTCGTAGGCCTAAAGACAAGAATGTCATTAACATAAAATGGGTGTTAAAAAACAAGTTGAATGAATATGGAGAAGTCAATAGGAAAAAGGTTATATTATGCAAGGGATATGCACAAGTTGAATGAGTAAACTTTGAGGAGACCTTTTTACTAATAGAAATATTGGAGTCCATTAGATTGTTTCAAGGGATTCAAGGTATACCAAATGGATGTCAAAGCTTCAAATTCACATTCATTTCATATCCTAATTCATTCCGTTATCAAGTTTAACAATCCTAGCCTACTACCCAAAACCCACCCACCTCCTTGGTGTAGGAAGAGTTTACCCCATATTAATTTATGAGACATATGATTAAATTAATGGATTATTTATTAACACATGTTATTAATCATCATATTTTACATGTCATTATACAATCACATTATAAACATAAAATAATCAATGTCATCTTCATCTAAACCATAACACATATTAATCATCTATATCATCTAATCAATAATGTAAACATATGCATCATCATCATCATCTTATTCATAATTAATCATTATCACATAAAAATAATAATCTAAAACAATAACATCCATGATCCATATATCCATAACATAATCACAACATCATATACAACATAACCATAATAAAATTTATCAATAGTCCATAATGTCCATAACTATCCTTATCAAAATATATAAATACAAAATGGACCCCATTGGGATAAATGTGCTATAATAAATACATGTTTATAATATAAATCCTATCTCATAAATACTAATACATAATCACTATTGTCTAGGTGGTCTCCTATCAGGCTGATGCATGGACTGGGAGGAACTAGATTTGAAAGTCAAGGCATGCTAGCCTAGTGACATTGTTCCCTCATACAAATCTTTGTAGTACTAAGCCTCTCATGTCAGCCTCCCTATCTATCTCATCGCCATCCCCATACCCCATTACTATAGTATAATATCACCCTCTCCCTTCACATTTTTGGCCACTTATAGCTCCACCTCTCTGCCTTAACCTCAATTAAACCTTCCCAATCTACCCCATAATTATGTTATCTATTCATATTGGATCTAAATCTTCCTCTGGAATGCAGTTATATGTCCATCTTGAGTTTTTCTCTAATCTATATGTCCCTAAAAGGCTTCCACTTGTCCTATCAATATTATAGCTTATCCAAGTACCTTGACCATCTAACTATCCCTCTATAAGATCTATCCCTATAAATATGTAACCATCCTATCTTGTTTAGCTAAGATACATACAAATTCCATATCCTAGGCTTGTACCTCTCTCCTCAACCTATCTAATAGTTCTTGGTCATCCTAACTAAAAGGTGGCCTAGATTTTCCTATATCATTTACACCTACTCCCCTCCCTACCGAATCCCCACCTCTAGCCTAGTCTCCATATCTGACCCCCTAATCTCCCCCATCAATATCCATAACATCTAGACCTGCATCATGCTACCCCTGTGCTTGGGGATATGGTCTCTATGCTCTTCTCATCCCTAACCAAGCATGTAATTATAGTAATATATGTAAATCACTCCTCCTCACTCTTATAGGACATCTAAGAAATCATGGTTAGTCTTTGAGATCCATCTCTCAACTAGGTATGTAATCAATGTCCTATTTATTTGCAACATGGGTATCATGATGATTTAATAAGGCCCACCATCTCAATCATTACATACTCTATAGGTGTCAAAGGATGCATCTAATATAGTACCATTAACTAATATAATATAGATGCCAACATAACTAAATCCTCATGTATCAATAAACACCCTATCAAAACATGACCCTTGATAATCTGATCACATCCCATTTTATCCAACTATTACCTACATATCTAATCCCACATCCCATTCATCTAACCTAAATCCATCATCTAACCACCTACTTAGTATTTCCCATTTTAACTCATTGATCCTAACTATCCCACCCAATTATATTCATTCCCATCTAATCCCTCATCTCATTAACTTCTCTTAGCTCCCTAATCTAACCACCAATCGCTAGCTTATCTTATCTAGTAAATTACCCATCCTAATTAATTTTTCCTTGCATATAATTTAGTAAATTACCCATATAATTAAATTTCCTAATAACATATCCTTTAAACTAAATTTTAATCCATTTAAATTCGCACTAACCTATCCTCATTACCATTTGCTTCTTCACCCATTAATGGATTGTTAAACCTTATTACTTCAAATTCGCTTATCACGATCTTTCTCTAATTCATGGTTTTGGAGATATCTATATTTAAAGCCCATGGATTTTAAAAACCATAGGTCTAATCATGAAATTTACAAAACCATGGTTCCCCATTTGTGGTATTCCAATAACACAAGCCATAAGTCATGGTATAACAAAATTGCATGTCGCCCCTTAGAATTTTGTAAAATTATAGCTTACAATTACATTAACATAACTTGTAATTGAAATACCATGACTAAGGGTAATGACCTAGTGTAAATATTTCTATGACCAACTGTACATGCAAAAAATGACATAATAAATGAATAAATGACAAAAAATAACTAGTTAGGGATGAATAACTCATTGGTGGACTTGCATTGGCCACCCTCTAGTGCTCTTGGAATTTTTCTCTATGGTATGATAAGTTAGGAATGTGATCCATCTCTTTATCTCTAGAGTATGATTTCACTATAGAAAAAAATTCAAAATGACCCTTTTACCCTCACATTTTCCTATTTACCTCCTAATTCACCCCTTTCATCCCATTTAACCCCCACTAACTATATTCTTTGACCCAATCCACTAATTTTGATCCCCAAATCCCTTTTAACATCTTATTATCTCATTTAATCATAATCATCCCAAAGTCACCCTAAACCACTATTATATGGCATAGTCTCTTATTCCCTATTTGAAATTCAAATTCTTGAGTCATAACTACATCAACTTGAGGTCTCTTAAGACTATGTAGGCAACACTTGGCCACTTTTTAAAGTGACCAAGGATATCTCACCCATTACTAACATCTGATCATATCTTGTCCCCTATGGTTCACTCAAAGTAATTAAATAATATTGAGATATAAACCATATATTAAAGTGGCTTATTATCAATAATCACTTATCAAATGTCCTTTATAATCTTCTAGCTATCCCTTGCATGTGTCCTTTCTAGGGAGTTATCACCAACCTTTTGTCTATCTCATATTTTCATTCCCTAAACAATGTTAAAATCTCAAAAATTTCAATCTTATTTTCCTAATCAGCCTACCTCCCTCCTAGACATTGGTCATTATCTAGGACTTGTCTTTTGAGGCCAAGTCACTTTATCCCATTAGCCATTCTACTTGGGTCATCTCAATCTTAACTCAATTAATACTCGAGGCATACCAACCCCTTATCCTCTTGGTTTTATCCTAGCCCAAGGATTTATTTTTGATTGATCATCCGATTCATTCCTACCCATATCTTGAATTTATTTTAGGCCTCTAGAGTATACTATAAGGTTAGTGGATGAATAATAATAAAGGGTGATGTTAGATAAATGACTAGAAGGGGTGATATTAGGATGGAATTAGGAGAGATAAATGATATAAGTGGAGTTAATGTTGACTAATAGTAATATTAATGATGATAAATGAAGTGAACAAATCTTAGATGTATACAAAGGGTATAAATAATTTTAATGTGTGTTACAACAATATAGTGTGAATAAAACATTTTACATGTTAGTAGAATTGGAATGAATATAAGGCTATGGGGATTGCACCCATTTTGAGGTCAAGTCAGATTTTCCTCATTTTTATAGAATACATAAAACTATTTTGTAGCTACTCTATTATATAAATATGTGTAATGTTTATGGAATATATTTACTAAAATGTATGATATATTAAGTGTGTTAGCTAGTAGAAAGGAGAAAAATAAATTATCAACTAAGTTTGACTCGATGTTTAATGTATACCACCTATATAGATGTAGAGAATAGATTTGGAGGCATACATGAATGAAGAATGCAACCATAACACACTCAATATTATAGATAAAGAACCACCCATAGTAGGGTATTGATGATATTAATGTGTGTTATAATAGTATAGTCTAAATAAAACATTCTTTGTGTTAGAGGAATTAAACTAAATATAAGGTTGGGGAAATTTTACCCCTTTTGAGGTCAATTCATATTTTACCCTTTTTTTATAAAACACATCAAATTTTTTGTTAGATACTATATTATACAAAGATGTGTATTTTTGATGGACTTTCTTTACTAAGATGTATGATTGATTAAGCGTGTTGGCTAGTAGAGAAGAGAGTAAGAAACTATTGACTAACATCAGCTTGATGTTCACCATATACCACTTGTATAGATGTAGAGAATGGTTATCAAGTCATACACAAATGAAGAATGAAACCATAACACACTCAATAGTATAAATAAGGAACCGCCCTTAGTAGGGTATTGATGATGTTAATGTCTGTTATAATAGTATAATCTAAATAGAACATTCTACATGTTAGTGGAATTAAATTGAATATAAGGCTATGATGATTGTACTTATTTTGAGGTCAAGTTATATTTTCCCCTTTTTGTAGGATACATAAAATTAATTTATAGATACTCTATTATATAAATATGTAGTATTTTTATGGAATCTCTTTACTAAAATGTATGATTGATTAAGTGTGTTGGCTAGTAGAGAGGAGAGAAGGAAACTATTTATTAGCATCTTCTCGATGTTTGATGTATACCACTTGCATAAATGTAGAGAATGGTTTTGGAGGTGAATAATACTAGAGTCCAAATATAACATTGTGAATATTAGTAGAATTGATTAGAATAGAATGCTATGATGATTTGACCCATTTCAAGGTTAAATCAGAATATCCCCTTTTTTAACATACATCCCCAATTATTTTGTAGTTGCTCCATTGTGTGATAATTTTTTCTAAGTGTGAAGTCACCATTCGCATGACATTATTCATGGGTTACTATTAATGATTCACTATTCATGGATGAGGTGGTAATGGTGATTGGGTAGGTGAGGTGGCTTATAGGTGATGTGGCATAAGTGACATGTTTTATCATAGTATTTTAATTCTCCACGTGTTACTGACATTAATAAATGATCATTTATTTATAGATGTAGCCAAGTTGGTGAACCATGTACATCTTGTCTTATGATTTTCATTATTATTCTTTGATTTTTTCAAGTTTATTTTGGCATTCATATTTCCTCTCATATCAACTTATGAGGATATTTATGCATTGTCTATTATATCCTAACAAGTGATATTAGAGCAATTTTGTTTGTTGCTAAAAATTAAGTTACAAGAAGATAAGGATTATAGCTTGAGTGGGAGCTATGGAAGATGAAAAATCAAATGTGGAGAAATTAAATTATCATAATTTTGGTTTGTGGAAGATGAAAATGGAGGACTACGTATTTTAGGAGGACCTCTACTTTCCATTGGGAGGTTTAGCCAAAATCAATGTTGGATGAGATTTGGGAGTTTTTGGATAGAAAATTACTTAGAACCATTCGTATTTGCCTTACATATATAGTTGCATTCAACATATCCTAGGAGAAGTCTAAAAAAAGTCTCATGAAAGCATTTGGTAAGTTTTATGAAAACCCCTCTGCCTCTAACAAAATTTTCTTAATTAATAAATTTTTTAATATGATAATGGCTGAAAATAGTTCAATAGTAAATCATTTGAATAAATTTAACACAGTTACTAGTCAATTAAATTCCATTAACATTAACTTTGATGATGAAGTCAGGTATCTTGTTATCTTGTGTTATTTACCTAAAAGCTAAAATATCTTGGTCATGGTAGTGAGCAACTTAGTCTCAAACAATGCTAAACTCAATTTTGAGGATGTGGTGGGTGTTATCCTAAGTGAGGAAATGCAAAGGAGAAGCAATGTTGAAACGTCCACATTAATAAATGCATTATCCATAGAGACTAGAGGGAGATAAAATAATAGAGGAAGAGGAAACCATCAAAAATCAAAGAAAATTTCTATATCAAAATCAAGAATAAATATGGAGTGTTGACACTATGAGAATTTATGTCACACAAAGAAAGAATTTTTGGCTCTTCATGGAAAATCAAGAAAGCAAAAACATGAAGGTAAAAAGGAATCAAACATATTAGGTGATTTAATACAATATGATTTAATTATTTTTCTATATAATATTAATTAATCTTGGGTTTTATATTCAAGAACATTTCATGCCACTCCTAACAAACACTATTTTAGAGATTATGTTCAAGGTGATTTTGGACATGTGTATCTTGATGATGATGAACCTTGTAGTATTGTTGTAAAATGCAATTTAAATGTGAAACAATAGAATGTTAATACTTGGATTCTTAATGATGTTATTCATGTTCCAATTTTGAATATAAAATTGATTTCTATAAGATAGTTGGGAGGTGATAGTTGTGTGGTCATTTTTACTGGTGACTCATGAAAGTTTACCAAGGGTGATCTAGTGGTGGTAAGAGGTAAGAAGGTGGGTAATTTGTATTTATTTAGTTTTATTACTAATGCATCTTATGATATAACTAATTTAGGAGGATATGTTATTTTGTGGCATCAAAGACTTGGCCACATGAGTGAAAAGTTAATGAAGATTCTCCACTCAAAGGTAAAATTACCAAGTCTAAAAGAAATAGACCTAGAATTTTGTGATCACTACGTGTATGGAAAATAAAAATGGGTGAAGTTTATAAAAGTTAGACCAACCAAGAATACAAGGAATTTAGAGACTATGCATATATATGCTTGGGGACCTACTCATGTATCTTCACTTGGTGGTTTAAAGTATTGTGTCACATTTACTGATGATGCAACTATAAAAGTTTGGATTTATTTAATTAAACATATATTTGACACATTTAAAATATGGAGAGATTTAATTTAGAATGAAATAGGTTTAAATCTCAAGTGTCTCATGTCAGATAATGTGGAGAATAATACAAGGAGTTCAACAACTATTGTTCTCTTAACAGAATCTGTAGGCAGAAAATGGCTCCAAGAACAGCATATCAAAATGGTGTGTTAGAGAGGATGAACAAAACCATAATGGAATGTGATAAGATCATGAGGTTGAATGAAATATTACCATTACAATTTTGGGAAGATGTAGTTGATACATTTGTATACCTAATAAATAAATGACCTTTAATAGCCTTGGATGTTGTCATACCAAGGGAGGCATGGAGTGGTAAGAATGTTGACTATTATTTTCTAAAAGTTTTTAGTTTTGAATATTTTATAGATATTGATATAAAGAATAGGTTTAAGTTAGATGCTAAATAAAATAAATGTAATTTTATTGTATATGGTACTAATGACTTTGGATTTTGGTTGTGAAATGAGGAAGATAAGAAAATCATCAGGAATAGAGTTGTTATCTTCAATGAGAAAGTCATGTAAAGGGAACATTTACTGGATAATAAGCTAGAGGAAGACAAGAAGGAATACATAGTGTTGAAGGACATAAAAAATGAAAGTGTTCCACAGGTACTAGTGTAGAATGTGCAAAAATAACAAGAACCCCAAACCCTTGTTGTGAGGAAATCTACTAGAGTAAGTAGACCACCTGAAAGGTTTTACAATTCTGTTAATTATTTGTTACTTACTAATGGTGGAGAGCTAGATAGATTTGAAGAATTATTATAGGTTGATTCCAAGGATAAGTGGGAGTAGGATATGGATGAGGAGTATGAATCTCTCATGACAAACTAAACATGGGATTTAGTGAGCTTCTAAAAGGCAACAAGGCATTACAGAACAAGTGGGTATACAAGATGAAAGAGGAAGATAGAGTTAAAAATAAATATAGGGATAGGTTAGTGGTGAAAGGGTTTACACAAAAAAAATATATAGAATTTGATGAAATATATTCTCTTGTTAAAATTACTTCTATTATAACTATTTTAAGTTTAGTTGCAATGGAGGATTTGCATCTAGAATAGTTGGATGTGAAGACTGATTTCCTTCAAGGGGATTTAGAGGAAGAGATATACATGAAACAACCAGAAGGTGTATACATATAATATTTTCAAATGTTTATCACTTACTAACACTATGTATCTTTTAGGAACCCATCAAGTCTTAATCTCTCTGATAACATAACCTAAGGGGTGCACCAAGACAGGAGTGGGAAAACTATTGGTGAATAATAAGATTATTGTCCCTTTTTCCACTCTTTATCTGCATAATTATCTCCTAAAACCATTTACCCTAAGATTTTTCTTCTCTATTGTACCCATTCCATGAATTTTATACATTTTATCCTCATATTCCTCACATAAATCCCTTTTTTAGTCGACTGTACTAGGTCGATTGGGTCAAACCTATATATTTTCAAGGTATTTTTCACTTAGTATCTAGTTGACCTTTGGCCAACCTAGCTCATGACCTAGTGAATTATTACCTAGAATTATACTGGGTCCACTGGGTCAACCCTATCGACTGACATTTTTGGAAGGGTTGAGGGAAAGATCCATCTATAAATGCAAGTTTAATTCCACCATTTATTATGACAAGTGAAAAAAGTAAGAGAAAATGAAAATATGATTATTGACCATTCTACTTGAGAAGTAAATATTAGGGTTCCATACTTTCCTGGGATATACATGCCTTACGGAGACATCTTTTGGATGCATCAATAGGTTGTGTAGACTAGAGATGAATTGTCTTTTTCATCCTACCATACCACAATAACTTCTCATGAAGAACCTTGGCCAAGGGAGAGATTGAGGCTTGATGGGATCATATTTGAGGGTAAGTATTTCTATATTTATTTATCATTTGTAAGAGTAAATAGATAATGTATTTGTTCTTCTATTCCATGTATTGATATTTTGTATACATTAACATGAGTATATGTTTTCTATGCATGTTTAGTTTTATTTTTTACAACCCCCACTTTTTGCTATAAGATTTAGTGAGCACTAGATTAGATTTAATTTTCTTGTTACTAGATTAGGTGAAATATCAAAACCTAATACTCCTTTAGGGTTTTTGCATGATTATGTTAGAATAGAGGCTTTGGAACCCTCCTTATCATAGTGTATTTTGATAAAATAAGCCCTAATTGGGTTTAGTAGATCCCCATATTGGTCATGCTCCCATTAAAAAATGTGTCCCAAATCAGAAGTGTAGGTATTCTCTATCTTTTCTAAGCTAGGATTGATTTATGGACATGATGCATTTTTGATTGCAAAAATTCTAGTGAACCTAAGTTGAACTAGCCCTTGTAGAATTTGTTCACTTATTTTTCATTATTTTATCTTATTATTATCATATATTTACCATATTGGCTTTACTATATGACATAGTTATAACTTATATGCATAGGTTTAACACAGTCACATCCATATGACTATTCTTTCTATGTAGGTTATTTTTTAGGTACACACTACTAGATTCACCCAATTGACCCAATATAATTATTTAGACTTTTGGACATCCAGTCCAGGCTATTGGGTCAACCCAATCAACCTTATACATTTTAGGCACTCAACAATAGGCTTATATAAAGATAGATTGACCCAATCAATCTTTTTAGTAGGATTTTCATACATTTATCAAGGGTTTTTTTTACAAAAACATCATATATTTGCATCTTAAATATCACCAAAGTTCCTTTCTATCATTTCTCTCTTTTCTTATAGTCATTCCTTTCATAGTTTATAGTCTTTAAAACTACCTTTGTACTATCAACTAGATCAACAATGTCAACCTAGTTATATATTTTGTGTGTTATCTTGATAACTAGGTCAACTCTACTAATCCTATTCATTTTCAAACCTTTGCTTTCATAGTACAAAGGTGACACTATCAACCCTGTTCTATATTCTATGCATACATTGTCAACTACATAGACACTATATTGTGTTTCAAAGTTGGAATTAACCTTTATATACTAGTAATTAGTTCACACTTTCATTTCTTATTACTTGCATGATTATAATAGATAAAATAGTCTAATTAGGTGGTTTTTAATTTACCATTTAGTTTCATTATTTTCTATTTTATGCACACATGACCAAATCACAAAATCCTAAATAAACACTTTAACAATTATCTACCCAAGGCCTACCTACTTGGATTTCATCACCAAGGGGGAAGCCAAATTCGTTTTTTGGCCAAGTATAAACATGTGGTTAATGGTATATTATAGCTAAGCACCCAACACCCTTATCATTATGATGTGTGAAATGAGAGGGTAGGCTCTAATACCAAGCTTGTACCATTGCCAATAGATATCCCTTTCAACCTAAACACCTTGAAACCATCCTTAGATTAATTTCAATTTCCTTAATTTTGACCAACTTCTTATCACATTTAAATTTATGTTCTAATAATCTAACAACATTTAGGTCGACCATCTAGTTAGCTTTTACTTTTCAAGTTGATTGCTTGCTTTTTAATTAATTATATTTTTTAGTGTAAAAACTTGCATTAGCCAACATTGGTGCAAGGATTTATGATGTGTCCCTCAATTGGATCAATCCCATTAGTCCAATTTACTATTTATTTCCCTTCAATTCTTGATTTTCAAAATACTTGAAAAATTATTGTTGTCTCAATGCATGGTCATTTTAGTCGACACAGTCTATTATAAGCTATCTAATTTTCCTTGTTTGTTATACCGAATTGACTTAGTTGACCTTGTACACTTTTTCAACCTTTGTTTACTATGGTAGGTTTACCTTGTAATATTTTAAAGCCCTATTTTCTATGTTAGGGAAACCTAGTCAACGCTGTACTATTTATATTACTTCTTATTTCCTCAATTTTACATTTCTCTTACTTGAGTTTTAGTCATTTTACTTCATCATAAATTTTCTATTTGAAGATAACACTGAGTTGAATTCAATAAACATGATGAGTTTTACCAATCCTCATAAGGTATCTCATATGTAGAGTAGGGATCCTCTCTTGGATGAAAGTAATGTTCATATAACCACTCACACAATAAACTATGGGACACCTCCTCATTCCTTTTCATAGTGTAATCCTATCTTCTCTCAAGAATATCAACTTTAATTAGAGTATACCCCTAAAATGATCTTATTTATCTTATAATTTCCTCAACATTGAGGAAAGGATCCCTCTACCATTTACCATCTTATGATTAGTGGTCAAGTGGAAGAGCCTCATTCACCTACTCCCACATTATCAAATGTATTTAGGAGTACCACTTTTTTTGATTCTCAACCTCTTGCCTCAATTATGACCCCTTCTCATACCATGACCTCTTATTATTTAAATTCTTCCACCTCCATGCTTAGAATCTCCACTAACATGGTAGGTTATACATCTAGTGGGATTCTGATAAGATCCAATATCCTTAATCCATATACTAGTTCATTGTTTTCTACCCATGGTAACCATGATTATAGTGCTTCTTCTTCTCATCCATTCACTAGTTCATATTTTTCTTCATAAGAAATTTTTTTCGCTAGTTCTTCTAATTCTCATGGTTCCTCTCAATAACCTCTCAATTCCAATAGTGGTACCCAAGCCACTAATACCAACTCTAATGCTTCAAATAGCTCTAACAATGCAAATCAAACCCACCAACTCTTGTTATAAACACTCAATCAAATGAATACCTTTCAATCTCATAATATAAATCAAATAATGAGAATGTAAATTCACCTTCTCCATATTTAAACCCATCCTTAAATAATGAATTAGGGTACACATAATCAAAATTTTCCCCCTCCTCCTCTTTGAGATTCCCAAGGCAATCTCATCCCTTAACCTCCTTTGGTCAACAAAACCATTAAACATATTCAAAATGAGCCTTTTACCACTCAAATTACTAATATTGATATAAGAGGTATCACCCCTATAATTTATTATAATGTATAACCTAATCTTACCATTCATGTTAAAAGATTTGAAAATCTTTATAAGCATTGGGTCAAATTAAACACCTTTGCCACTACCAAGCTCTTAGCCAAAAATCTTATGGGTGATGCCTTAGATCAATCAACTTATAACTCATTATATTTATATTTTGGAAGATTTAGTGAATTCTTTAGCTGAAGAGTTCCAAACTAGTGATCTTCCTGAGAACACTTTGGCCCACTTTATAAATTTCAAACAACTTGAAAATAAAACCTCCCAATATTTTGTTAAAAGGTTGAAAACATTTTCAAACATGTTTGAACATAACATGGCCTATGATAACCTATTTTATCTCTTCACTAATGCTATTTTTCCCAAGTTACAATGTTGAGTCCACACTCTCTCCCCATGTACTTTAGAAGAGGCTATTGACCAAGCCAAACATCAATATTTTCTTATGCATCAATTTAAGCCACCCCAACCTTCTATGGGTCCTCGTATCTTACTTAAGAACAAAAATCATAATTCTAGTAATGATGGTGTCATGGAATCTTATGACACCATTCATACTATCCATGTTGTCATTCCTAACATATCTTTAGAACCAAATTCCCCTTCTCAACAATATATCAATCCTTATTTATCTTCACCAACTACCATCAATGTTCATAAACCTTTATTATCAATTAAATTAATTAACCATATACCTAGGACTATTCCATGATAACTTGACCCTACTCATCCTAAGAAATCTTGGTATGATCCTAAAAAGTTTTGTTCATTTCACACTAGTTGGGGTCATTCTCATGAGACATGTAGGTATCTCTATAATTCAGTTATAGATTTTATTCTTGGTCCTAATTTTGATCATGATTTTATCATTCAAAAGTATCAACAAGCCTATGACATTTATTTTAAGGATCATAATCACATACTAAATCTCAAGCCTTAAATCAAGATAATTCTCATTTAGCCATCTACAAAGACCCTCTTCCTAATCATCAACCTAATCAAGATACCCAAAACAAGCCCACCCCTTCCACCAACAATGTAGAAAGCCTTTTTAAACATAATTCTAAAGATAATGTGGTTAATATGAATAATATATGAAGGGTAGTTACTTTTATTGATCAGAACCTATCTACACTCCTCCATTATCTCACATATTCCATGTTATCTAGGATTATTCTCTAACTCATTTAAATGAGTTGGGGAAAGATGAACTTATAACCTTTGATGATCCAATTCCTAATTCTCCCTTTGATAACACTTCCCATTATATTTATACCATCCCTCCATATTCTAACAATAATGATAATCAAGATTCTACTGAAACTTCTTCTACCAATTCTCAAAATCAACCTAAAATAACCACTTCATCTTATCAATATAATTTACAATATTGTTCTAAACCTTCTCCTTCTTATCAGAACAAGTTCCAATCCACTTTAGTTCCTCCTTTTCAGGACTTTCTTATCACCATGCACCTATTTATAATAACCTTCTTATGGGTTATGATGAGTGGGATCCCATTATGGAGCTCACTAATTTCCCATCCCAAATTTTTTTCCTTGAGCCTATGAGGACCTATTTACATCATATAAATTATCATATTCAACTATTGTTCAAAATGAACATCAATCTTTCTCCCCTAGAAGGATGTGAAAAAACCTTATCTAGACCCAAGGATAACATATTATAACAATGTGAAGATATGTCCATCCATTTTGATGAAAAAATGAACACTTCTCTTTATTTAAAATTTTCTATTGCTTCTATGATCTAAATGATAGTATACTTCATTTGGATGATCCTCCTTTATTCATTAGTATCCAAATAGGTGATATCCAAGTCAAACATGCATTGATTGATGAGGGTTCAGGCACTTGCATTGCCTCTCTATATTTTATCAAATCCCTTAGATATTCTAAATGTAATCTCAAGTCCACACTAAACATGCCAAGGATATGATTGAAGGAAAATACCTCCATTTTGTTATGTGTGGCTTCCCATTACTATCCCACTTATCACTATTTATGTGAAGGTAATGATATTTAACTTTCATCTTTCTTATAACATCTTACCTGGTAGGTCATGGATTAACCATATGAGAGTAGTTTCTTCTTCCACCTACCAATGCATTAAATTACCTCATAATAGAGCCATTTATAAGATTCAGGGTGATAATAACCCTTGGAATTTTTAATAATTCCAAGATCATAGTGTCTTCAAGATTACTAATCTTGAAACTTTGCCCAGTGTTCCATTTCATGAGTCTTAACACTTGAATTTTCCCATTAATTGGACTTGAGGTTACAACAATCATCATGAAATAATTGGGAATTTTACCCCTAAACTCTTAGAATCTAATGATTATTATCTTAATGAGATTAACTTAAATATTAAAACTTATGATCTCTCACCTCATCTCATCTCACAATTTTTAGCTTATTTAGAAACTCATTCTTGCAAACCTCCTTGTAATGGAATTCCCATTATTTTGACAAATACTCGGTATTCTATTCACCACCCTTAATTATATGATAAGGGCATCCCTACTTGTATAATTTATCTTCAGAAACTTAATTATGATGATGGTTACCATTGCTAGGCAATCTTGTCCAAGCCTATGATGGTGAGATTATCTGTTATCATTCTTCTTTGTTTGAGTTTTTTCATGTATCTTCTTGTATTAATTCATTTATAGTTCCTAATTTTATTATTTTTCCTCTTTATTATAAGGTATACATGGCACCAACACCTCTATTTTCTAAGGAACCTCATAGGAGTATGCTCATGGATCCTACTATGACTAAGCCTTACCAATTTGCTAGGTGCCCTAACCATTATAGCCTACTTATCCCTAAGATGCATGTGATGCTTCTTTGGCCTTTTGTAGGCCCTGACTCTTCCTTAGTGGAACTTGCATCCAAGCCCATTCTTGCTCTGACTATAGCTAAGCCCAATCCTACTCCTATTATTATTGAGTTTATCCTTGTTTCTAATCCCATTGCTCCTTCTATTGAGCTTAATCATGTTCCTTACACACCACCACCTTCCATTGGTGATGGTTTGATTCCTTTACCTTAGATGGCTTCACTACCTACCAAATTGGTTTATGAGTCTTCCCCAGCTTCTTACACTCATGTTACACCTCCTCTTGTGAGTGTTTCTATTAAGATCACTTATAGGCATATCTATTGTTTCCATATTATAGATAATCATTCATCCACCCATTTTTGAAAGCTATGATAATATATTGATACTTGGCATCCTTCTTCCCCTTAGTCCTTAGACAAAACCATGCTACTCCTAAAGTTACTTCCTAAATATATGCCTAAGTATGGATAGGTGTATTATTTTTGGCACCAATATGGCACCCATCACACTGATCATTACCACATTTTTCAGCAACACCTTAAAGATCATCTTATAACTACTCCTAAACCTTACACCATTCCTCCCATAGGTTGTTCCTAAAATAAGGCTCCTCATTATTCTCTCATGGCTCCACCTCATGTGGTTTTATCCCCTTATATTATCCTTTCATCACCTTCTATGCCTCTACCCATGACTCATTCACCTATGGACCTTCCCTCACCTATGGATCCTTCTCCACTTATGAGTCCCTCACTTGTGGCACCTTCCCCACTAGTGATTCATGCATCTCCCATAGAACCCACTCCCATGCATTATCTTGAGCATCCCTTGCCTAATTTCCCTCCTTATCATGATCCATAAAGTATTCCTAATTTTTCTATTGAGGAGACCAAACAATAATTTCTTTCCCATTTTCATTGAAGATAGATGAGACTTTATTAGTAGTTCATATCCAACTTCATAGATATATAATAAATGGTTTGGATAATGTGTGTGGTCATATTTATTAGTATTTATGAGTACATGTGTGGTGATTTTACATTTACATTTTAATTGGATGTATGCTCCAATTTTATCTTTTTGTATCTATTATATCATTTGACACTGTGTCAAATTCTTATTTGTCTTACATGGTGACTTTACTTTTTCATCCTATATTGCTTATATTTTCATTTATGTTTTTGCCTATGGATTTTTTTATTTATCATCATTTTATCTTTCTTTCTTACATTTTATTTCTCTCAAATTTCCTTATTGTGTATTTAAAATTATTTTCTTTCTTATCTCTATTTTACATGGTTAATTATCATTTTGATTGGGTCATACAAACCTAGTTGCCTTTATTCATTCCCTATTATTATGTGATTAGTTAAAAAAAATTAATTTCATTATAATATTCTTTCATCGATCCACTTTGGATCTCCTTTTTCCCTTTATTCATTTTTTGAAAACTAAACATATACATGGTTGAGACTTGAGATAACATGTTGGTTCATTATTAAACCTAAGTGTCCTGGTCATTCTTGTCTTTGGTTACTTAGCTTCTTTTACCCTAAGCCTATAGATCATATATGTGTATCACTCTATATATCATGATTGGTCATTCCAAGTCCATATGGAGGAGGAATCATAAAATCCATAGAACTATGAAAAATCCAAATCATTAAATAAAAGGAAATGACACAAAAAGAAAAACCATTCAAAATTATTAAAAGTCAAATCACACTACAAGACATGATTCAAAACACATCTCCTTATTATATTTGAAGCTCAAAATCAATAGTTGGCCTCATAATAAAGCTGAGGTCCATTGGGGTGTGGTATACTAGTAGATTAGAATAGGAGAATAAAGAATCTTTTAGTGCTACCTACTTTCCCATGCAAGTACCCAATCTTCAAAATAGATTGATGGCTCTGTAAGAGGTCTTGAAGAACAGAGAACATGTCATGGGAAGGTAGGTCTAATTTAATTTTTATATACCAATCTACCTTCATGAGTTTATCTTATTACCATGCTTATTTTCCTACATATCTTAGTGTCTATAGCAAATAGGTTTCCTTTGTACATTGATGGTCACTAGTCACTTAGTATTTTCTCATGTCATTATTATGTCTTCTATCTCTTAAGTTCTTCTCATAAGATGCATAGATTATGTTTTTTACATTCTTTTATTCACTCCCTATATTTCTCATATTTCCTCTTGAGAAATATTGTTTTGTTAATTGATCACTCCCCTTTAGCTACCATTTGTGAGTTGCATTATAAGACCATGGATAAGACCTATCATTCCTCATAAAATACCACCATTTTACCTTCCTATTACCCACATCATTTTTTACCATATTTTCACATTTATTCCACCTCATTAGTGTTCCCTTTGTGAGTTTCAATGTAATACAATGGATATGACCTAGCCCTCCTAACAAAATTTTCTAACAATCCAAATAATAATTGAAATTACATGTGTTAAATATGAGATAAGATGTGATTTATCATGGAGTTACAAATCAATGACATGATTCCCAACTTGATTCAATATGTTTTATGGTTACTTGATTTATTTTTCACTTTTATGTTCTTATTTTCTGAGTGCATGTAAGAATTCAACCATTTTCTTGAAATTTTCATACTTCCTAGCTTGAATTAGTGTAATAAATTTAAGACCATATTTTTCTAATTTTTATTTTCTCTTATAATTCCCAACATGATTTAATATGATTGATTAAATTTATTTATTTTTATACCACATTTGTTCCTTTTACATGATCTTCCATTTTATTACATTATTTTCATACTTCCCAATGAGATTTAGTGTGATTTTATCTTGTTTTAATTTAGTATCAATCTTTCATCTGGTTTGAAAATAAATTTATTTTTTCCATCTTGTTTACCACCCTTTGGTTCTTTACACTTAGTCATTTTATTTTTATTACACAAATCCCAACTTAAAATAGTGTGTAGTATATTTTTTGATTGATTATATTTTACCAAGTCTTTTTTGCCTATTTATTTTTAACCATGCATGTGTCCTAAATAATGCTAGAAAATAAACCACACCTCATATATTTACTATATCATATACAAAAATAGATAAATACATGTGATAGAAATAAATACATCCATACAATCAATAACCACAACCATAATGATAACACATACAATCGATATCCAAATTGATCCATATATATATGGGGCCCAGCCATAAAGCTAGAGAATTATATATGATTGTATTCATTCTAGAAAAAAATAATTATATATATATATATATATATATATATATATATATATATAATTATTTTTTTCTAGAATGAATACAATCATATATAATTCTCTAGCTTTATGGCTGGGCCCCATCCTACCTATCCTTGGTCTAGCCACACTACCTATAGATTCCTTGATCTAACCTCTCCAAATATAATAGTGTAAAGAGGCTATCTGAGATCTCAGTCCCAACACTTACCTCTATAAATAACCTACCTGAGTCTACACCTATGGAAATTAGGCTAGGGTCACCAGATATATCACTCTCTCCTAATCTTATACTTCTATCATATGGGTTAGGGTCATAATATGTGTCACTCTCTCCTACTCCTATACCTATGTCATATGGGTCAAGGTTGTTACCTTTATTGCTCTATCCTAGGCATGTGTCTATGTCATATATGTCACTATATCTAGATGTGTTTCTCTTTCCTCTTTTAGGGCCTAACATGTCCATGTCTCTCCTATAACCATCTCTATTAGTGGCTGCATCACCTCTCTATGCTCATATCTACCTCACTGCCTCTCTAGCTAGTCTAAACTAGCTCACCTGAACTGGGGTAGATGGTACCCTAGGATCCTTTAGTGTAGTGGGGTCATATGACATTAGTGCCTTATTGAGGACATCATGGAGTGTTATCCTCATTAAGAACCCCATATGATATCATTATCTTCTAACATATGTAAAAAATACGTACTAGATATATATTAGATCACTAATATATCTCAAAATGTATCTATCTCTAGTATATTTCAAATAAACTTAAGTAATAATTTAATCATGTTTTATTACTTATCTATGTGTCAACCACTACTATCTCTCCATCTATGTGACCATCAAGTATAGTCTCCCCATCTATATTTCCTTTGATAACCTCCTCTATTAGTCACCTCTTAAAAACAAATATTACAGTCATAGCTCATACCCATCTTAGGCTAAACCTGAGTTATCTCTTTATAGTCCAAATCTACCCTAGACTACATGCTAAGTCATCTAAGACATATACTATCTCTATTCTCTCCTATTTTTATTGCCTCCATCGATGTCATGTCCTCTATGTTCATTACTCATCTCACTATAGAGCTAGTGTTGGTACCTCTATTTCTCCTACCTCTTCACCCATCTCCTCTCGCTCTACTACCTATTGTTCTTAACCATTCTATGGTCTTTCACAACATGGCTTGAACATCAGCCTCACCATTGGTGGCCCTAGTCCTCCTCTCCCCCATGGATCTCTAACATGTTAGGCCCAAAACTTGGGAACCACTATTGGTGATACTAGGTGAGGCATTCCCATGTGCCCTTGTAATCGTGCCATTCGATGTAGATCCATTCACTAGGTGTAGTTCCCTATCACCTCCATCTATGCTAAAGCTAATAAAACTATGTCCTAGCTAGGACATGTAGTAGTAATGTTTCTATAAGGCTTCCATACTATATATGCACTTTTCACACTACTACAGTGCTATAAAGTGGGGCACAACCTATGCTACCTTATCCTATCTCCAATCTCTATACTAGAGGTGATCTATCATTGACTGTATGCGGTAACCCAGCCAATCGATATATAAGGAACCTCTCATAGACCCATGCCATCAATAATATGATTATTTTAATATAATTATACTCTTTAGATAACACTCCATACATATAAGGCATGACTCGTACCTAGATGATAGATCCTATTCATATAACACCCTCTGTTCTAGTATCATCCATCTCAAGGATATCATGAAGAGTGGTACCTTTCCATCTAAATTATGGCACAAAACTCATGCTATTATAAGTCCTATCAAAACCATAAATAAATATATATATATATATATATATATATATATATATATATATAACCTATGAGGTATACACATCAAACATATTCACACTTTGTCTTGACTATATCCTCTTTGATCATGTATCCCATATAGCTAAGGATATCCTCTCATCCTCCCTATCAGGTATCCTAGTAGTCACTTTTGTCCCTACTATAGGAAACACTTGGATGGCATGTACATCCTCTAAGGTGATACCCACCTCTATATTCTCCTCCTCCACCTCCCTCCTAAAGGTGTTGGTCAATCATTCCCAGCATCCCAGAAACATGACTAATAGATCTGAGCTCAAGGATATCTTACACATCTCTATTAGGCCTCCTAGGCCTACAAAAATTACTCTGACCCTATCCTATATAGTCAATAACTCAAATAGATCTAATATCCATGATACATCTACCAAACACCAAAATCTTAGTTTCCCCTACAAGCAAGGAAACAACAAAAGATGTATTAGCTCTTCCATGTCATGTATAAGTCAAAATATATTATTTTTAAAATTTTAATATAAAATAACTTGAACCAATTTAACTTATTCATTTTAACCTATTTTTATCCTAACCACCCCTTTTAGCCTTTAGTTGGTCATTCTAGGTCATTCTAGTACTTTTTCAGCCCTTACACACATTTCCATATTGTTTTGGTTCATTGATCAAACTAATTTGACCAAAGTTTCTCTATTTTTGACTTGGTTGACTTAAAAATATAAGTCAACCATTTTATTACCCCTTAGTACTATATTTTCATACTAGAATTTTTTTCTCAATTGGTAAACTGTACTAGGTCGATAGTCTATAAAATGTACAGGGTTAACATATGCCTACTGGATCAACTGGGTTATTTTTCCTTGCCAACCCCTTACATTCTCTGAAAAAAGTGTCTTTCAGTACTTATATCCCAAAATCATTAAAACACATTTCTATAAATGGTTTTTCCTACCCATATCATCTTATTTGATTTCATTTTGACATCTATAAATGCTTAAAACACCAATTTCTTTAAATACACTTAAATCACTAAATTATTCAAAAATTGGCTTAAGATTCTTAGTTGCCTACCTATCCTATACCTGCTACCACCTCTGGGGGTCCCTCTCATCTAGCCTATCATATCCTTACCATCCTAGCTTATTTTCTCTCTCAGAGCTCTTTTTCTCTTCTTCACAAGTTAAAAATAACAAATGACTTTCATTTCACCCTATTCAAAACCACTTTTCACAAATTCAAATCTTTCAATTATTTTTTGGTACATTCCTTATCTTGCCTCTATCATTGTTTCTACTCATCCATTTTTTTAACCATAAAATGTTTTGCATTCATGATTATGTAGAGAATATTTTCCAATACTATATGCCTATCTTTTTTTTTTTTGGCTATTTTTGCACTAATCTCTATAGGTTCACATAATGTTCATCACATTGGACACCTTCACTTCTCATGTAGTCTAATTATTTATCTATGATACTAAGGTAGGTAAATTTATGTATTTTTCAATTCTATCCTTTCATTTATATTATTTTTTCCTTACTACATTTTACTTAGAATCAACATTCTATTTTATTCTTAAAGCACCATCCTATGTTGTACTGACTTGACACATGATGAGTTTTGAGCGTGGCATATGTATACACAATATTTTCAAAATTTTATTAGCTATTGACAATTTTTATCTTTAATTAACCTATCAAGTCTCAATCTCTCTAAGTGCATGTCCTTAGGGGTGTACTAGGAAAGGGGTGGGCAGACCATTAGTGCTTTGTAATATTATTATCCCATTTCCACTTATTATCTACAAACTTGTATCCTAAAACCATTTACCTTAGGCTTGTTCTTCTATATTATACCCATTCTAGGCATTTTCTACATTTTATCCTCTTATTACTCACCTAAAACCTTTTTTTTCAGTCAGTTTTACTAGGTCGACTAGGTCAACCCAATTTAGTTTTAGGGTGTTTTTCACTTAGAAGATAGTTGACCTTTGGATGATCTAGCTCATGACCTAGTGAATCATTTTATAGAATTATACTAGGTCAAATAGGTAAACCCTATAACATAACATGTTTAGTTAAATATTTTCCTATAAATACAATTTCATTTCCATCATTTATTATGAGAAGTGAAAGAAGTAAGAGCAAATGAACATCTACTTATTGACCATTTAATTAATAATTAAAGATTAGGGTTCCATAATTTATTTTGGATCTTGTCTTGTGGTGATGTATTTTGGATGCATTGATAGGTTGTATAACCTAGAGCTAATTTTTCTTTATCATCCTTTCATACCATAATAACCTTTCACGAAGCACCTTGGCCAAGGGAGGTATTGAGTCTTGGTGGGTTCATATTCAAATGTAAGTATTCATAAATTTATTTATCCTTTGTAAGAGTAGATATATAATACATGTGTACCTTTTTTACATGTATTAGGATTCTATATACATTGATGTGAGTATATGTTTTATATGCATGGTTAATTTTATATTTTCTAAACCCCATTTTGTGCCACAAGATTTGGTGAGCACTAGATTAGATTTACTTTTATTTTTATTAGATTAGGTGAAATATCAAAACCTTAGACCACCTTAGGGTTATTTCATGAATATGTTAGATTGGATGCTTTGGAACCCTCCTTAACATAGTGTATTATGATAAATGATCCCCTAATCACATCTAGCAGATCCCCAATATTGGTCATGATACCTCTTAACAAATGTGCCCCCAATCAGAAGTGTAGGTATGATCTATATTTTATGATCTAGGATTGATTTATAGACATGACACATTTATAATTACATAAATAAGGTTTCAAAGTCAAAAGTAAGGATAAGTTTGTGTGCAAACTGAATAAGAGCTCATATGTCCTAAAGCAAGTTACAAGACAATTGTATATTAAGTTTGATAGTTTTATGTTGGATCAAGGTTATTCTAGATGTCATTATAACCATTGTGTATATTTTAAGAAATTTGATAATGGAAACTATATTATCTTGCTTTTGTATGTGGATGACATGTTAGTGGTAGGTTATAATAAGTAGTATATAAATGTACTTAAGAGACATTTGGGAGATTATTTTTATATGAAGGGTATAGGTGTTTCAAAATAGATCTTTGGGATGAGAATATCCATATATAGAAAGAATTAGAGTTTAAAACTGTCATAGAGAGAGTACATCAAGAAAGTTTTAGAGAGGTTTGGCATGTATAATACTAAACCAATTGGGACTCCTTTGGTGGGCCACTTTAAGTTAACAAAGGAGAAATGCCCCAAAATAAAAGAAGAGATGAATCACATGTCCAAGAAACCTTACTCATTAGTAATTAGATGATTAATTTATGCAATGGTGTGTATGAGGCTAAACATTTCCCATGTAATGGGAGTGGTGAGTAGATTTATGACTGATCTAGGAAAGGAACACTAACAAGTAGTGAAGTAGATTCTTCATTACATAAAAGGGACCACATATTTAGTGTTATTTTATGGTGGATTAGAATTTAATTTATAGGGATATGTTGATTTAGACATGGCAAGTGATTTTTATGGTAGGAGGAGCACTAATAAGTATGTTTTCATTATGGGTAGTATAGTGGTGAGTTGGATCTCACATCTATAAAAAGTGGGGACACTTTCTACCATAGAGGCTAATTATGTTGTTATTATAGAAGTACTCAAGGAGATGATATAGATATATATTCTAATGGAATATTTGAGACACTAAAAAATAAAATGGATACTTTTCAATGATATTTAGAGATCTATTCACTTAGCAAAGAACTCAACATTTCACTCTAGGACAAATCACATTCAGTTGAGGTATCACTTCATTCAATAAATATTAGAGGAGAAAAAACTAAATCTAGAGAAGATACATAAAGATGAAAACCCTATAGATATGATAACCAAGGTGGTCACAAGAGTGAAGTTGAAATTATGTTAAACTTTAGTTGGTCTTCATGGATGAGGAAGATTCAAAAAGAGAAATTGGTTCTGTAGTTGAAACAATAGGAAGTTTTTAATACTAAAGTCAAGTGGGATAATTTTTAAGTGTAAAATAACTATTCACAAACACTATTCCACATGACACTATTAATGGGTCACTATTCATGAATCACTATTCATGAATGAGGTAGCAATGTTGACTTGGTAGGTGAGGTGGATTGTAGGTGATGTGGCATGGTCCACATGGTATCTTTCATTATTGGAAAGGTATGAGAGATATGTGAGGCACATTTATCCAATAGTCACATGTGTTGCCTTTTGTTTTTCATGTAGGGAGCATGTGGGGCGTATCTCTTGAGTGGAATAAGTAAGTGGGTGTGTGGGGTGAAATTTTATGGAGGATATACTATCTTAGTTCTTAGATAAAGACAATAAATGAGCTAACATCTTTTGGTCTTTACTGATGGAGTGGAGCATCAAGTTTGTTTTATATGGAAGTGGAGGATAAAAGACAGATTATCACATGGATGTGGTGATGATTTTGCATTAAAAAAATCCACTTTGTTTTGGACTATGCACAAAGTGGTAGACATTATTTAGTGACCACTTATACATCCACTTAAAATGTGGTGCCATACTTCCTCTCTCCCCATCTTCCTCCTCTATTTATTTTGTGTAATTATATATATGTAAAGGATGCATTCCTTTGGTAAGTAGGGTGAATGAAAGTGTAGAGAAAAGACTAGTTAAATCTTCATGATCTTGGTTTAAGATTGGTTAAGAATTTAGATGATTTGATTTTTTCTTGGGTGAATTCTTGTGAGATTTGTAAGAATTTTATGCATTAAAGGAAGACAATGAGAGTGTGAGAAATTAGAGAGGTGTAAGTGAAAAGTTTTATCATAATATTTTAATTATCTAAGTGCTGATAAAATTAATAATTGATCATTTCTCCATGGACATAGCCAAGCTGGAAATGTCAAGAGATTGGTGGTAGTGATGTGTTGTCATTGATGTCAAGTGGTATTGGTGATGACAAAGTGGTATGAGAGTGATCTTGGAAAAATATTCATGAATCTTGGAGAGAGAGCATTTGATATGTTCTTGGCATGATCCTAGTAAGATAAGTCTTCTCATATGGTCTTTAGGTGGAGTACAAGTCATCCTATGCCTTGTGGGCTTGATCATGTATGGTTGCATATGGAGGTAAGTGTTGCATGACTTGTATGTTCTTAGTAGGTGATTATAGTGCTTGTATTAAGTGAATTTAATATATCTAAGGTGATATAATCTTAGTGGATAAGTTTTGAATTACCTTCAAGAGGTAAGTTGGTCTACTGGTTCTAGGCCTAATAGGTAAGGTAGACTAAAGAGGTCCTTGTGGATAATCATGAAGAATATATAGCTTGAAAGAGCTTAGTATAATTGGAATATGTATGTTGGAAATGTATAATATTCTGAGAGGTTAGGTGTATGGTTTTCAAGAGGTGTCTAGTGGTTTGCAAGATAGTTTGGCCAATGGCTTCATTGGCATAGGTGGGCTTGTGAGTTCTTGTGAAGGGTCAAAGGGTGTTTGTAGAATGATGAAGCTTATTATTTCATGAGAGATGGTCAATAAATTTTTTCTAGGCATGTTGATTAGGTTTGAGGTTAGAGATTAAGCTACAAAATCATAAAGATGGTTTAGAAGCTTCAAAGAAGGCTTGAATGGTGTATTTTGAGCTCGAGAGGAGAGTTTTAACATTCAATAGTTCATGTAGAATTTGAACGGGGACCTGATAATTTTTTCAGAGTTGTAACATGGACCTAAGAATCCTTTTCAAGTATTTTTTAGTTTATTGAGGGATAGATCTTTATGAACATTCATTAACAATGTAAACTAGTAAAAAACCCTTTATAAACCCTCATAATAGATCGATTGGAGATATCTTGATATAAAGGACCTATAATGGATTATTTGACCAATTTTGACTATTTGAAGGTATAGAGGATTCCTCTAGTCATCTCTAGGTGGTAGTTATGTGTTAGGATAGTGAGCATAAGGTACAAAAATATGATTGTTTTTGAAGATTTTAGTGTTAAAAATAGGGTTGACTGAGTCAACACATGAGAGTAATTAGAAATTGAAGGTCAAGAATTTTTATTGAGGTATATGGATTTATTTGAACAATTTATGTGTTCAGTGTCAATTATCTAGGTTAATAAAGTTGCACTATTGTTAATCTACCAAACAGTGAAAATAGTGACAAAAACCCAGAATGAGTGAGAATCTATTTAGGGATGGTGTGTAGGTGGTTAGGGATGAATCCAATGGTTTGGGGTATTTTTTTAATAAATATTCCTTATTTTCCATTAATTTTTATGTGATTTTGATGACCATACACAAGCAAGAAGGTGCCTTCAAGATGACTTATCTGAGTAATGAGGATAGTAAAGAAGTATATCCCATAGAATTATCTATATGTTTCATATATAAAATTATACCTATATATGTTTGTGATTGTAAATTTTATAAGGTTTTTTTAAGATCACATGAATGAATTGGAAGATCAAGAAAGTGTCTACAAAATTGTTAGATGTCATGTTAAACATGACTAGTTTTTTGAGCTTGTAAGTAGTTTGGAGTGGCCTATTTGGAGATGATAGTTTGAGCTATTATGAGCAGAGTTTGAGGTCAGTGAGATCTTGGTGATATTATATAATTTTCATATCTTCATTAAATGGATTCATTATTTATCCTTTATCTCTATTTTGGTTAGAGAAATCAAATATCTTTAACTAAGTTTCTAGTGTGCATGACCAGTTTGAGTAATCAATTTATTTGAGTTGGTTGGACATGTGTAAGCTATGTGAAGGGGAAATATTTTTTAAGATAGTTTTAATTTCATGGAGGACATATACATGTTAAATTTTTAGGTGGTTGTTTGAAAAAATCAAAATTATGCCTCAGTTCTTCTTGGTAGTATTTTCTTGTAGACTTGGAGTGAGAGAGAGAATGTCTTGGATAGAGTAGTGGTTCATAGTTATATATGTTTTATACCCATGTGGGAGTGATAAATGATCTATTGGTAAAGGTTGAATGTGGATCAAAGAGTCCAAAGAGTATCATTTTGGTTTGTAGGCCTAATTGATTTTTTATTCTTAGCGGTAGTGGATGACCTATAGAGAGATTGTACCATTCATGAAACATGTATGATGATATTTTCTAAGGGTAAGACAAGTATGGAAATAATATTATCTGACCAAGATGGTTTAGATGAATGAGTGGTATATATACTAGGTCTATTTGGCCTATTTGAGATGTGAGAGAGGGTGTGGACAAAAGTGAAGGAAGGAGCTCAATCAAGGAGCAAAGATGAGTAATTAAGGACCATAAAAAGATGGAGAGGATTAGTCATGTTTAACTGATGATGTTCATGAGATAACAAGTTATTATACCTAATAGTCTAAAGGGTGACTTGGTTGAGCGAATGAGGTAGGTGTTCATGCCTTGAGAAGAGAAGTAGTTTTGTAGGTGTTAGAGAAAGAAATTGTCATCATTAGGTGTAGAAAACATAAAATTAGTGGTGGAAATTAGAGTAGAGGTGGTTTATTATGTGCTTAATCATCTAGGGGGTTGTATCCTCCTTGCTAGTTGGAGCTAGATAAAGGTCTATTTAGAGCTAGACTAAATTGAGGGGTGGATGCTCCTTGATCAATTGGATCTAGTCTAAAGTCTCATGTTTGTATTATCCTTATAGGACTATATTCCATTGGTTTTTAGGATTGAGAGCGGATTTTATCTCCCTAGAGGGTTTCCCACATAAATTATGTGTTCACATGATGTATGCTCTTGTTAATGTTTTAGATGTTTAAGATTTCATGTTCATGTTACTAGATCAGATTAATGAATGATGAATGGGTTTTGGAATTGAACGTATATCATTTTCTACTAATTCATCCTTCCTCTAAATAGCTACTCTCAACAATTGGTATTAGACTTGGTCCTTCTTTAGGATTAATCATATTAGAAGGTGATATTTTGAGTAGCTTGGTTGCTAGTGTCTACCTAGTCAGCTTGTTGGTAGAGTTGATAGAGTTATTGATGATCAGTATGGTATCCTTGTTTTATCATGATTTTTAATGTTTTTTGAGTTATTATTTCAATACTGATGAATTTTGAAGGTTACTCTAAGATAAATATGGATGTCAAGAGTTGGATTGTTCTTCACTCAAGCCAATTTAATTTGTTTGCTATTGTAGATGGTTCTTCAAGCATGAATGTTTGTCAAAGAAGGCATATTTCAATGGAGAAGAATTATGCTGAATCCAAATCAAATATCAAACCTAGGTTGATAGAAAAAAATGACCTTGAAGTCATATTTAAAGACAATCTTATTTGTATTAGGTCTCCATGAGACTTAATGAGGATATGAGAGCTAATGAAGCTTTCTGAGTAAGGGCATATATGTTGAAGATAAAATTGCATTGAAGGGTATGGTAGAGAGGAAAGAATGGCCATGAAATCATGCCTTAGGTTCATGAATTGAATCTCTAAGGTGCTCATATTAAACAGAGCAAATAGTGACCTAATTTATAAGTAAGAGAAATAAAGAAGAAATTCTTGAGGGTTGCAAGAATAATGAATTAGAGAAAAGTATCATGACATGTTAGTGATATGTTCTTGATGTGCTTATAAGTATTAAGACCTAGTTTTTTATGTTTGAAGCCCTGATGAGAAAGGAAGATGAAAGGCATACCTAATTGATTGAAGAGATAACTTGAAGAGATAACTTTTTTTCATGTAGAGGCTAATTTTAGAGAGATAGAGATCAAAGAGACAATCATCAATTGTGAGAGGACCAAAAAAACAAGGTGAAGTGTTTCAAGGTGCTCAAGTTATCTTGTATAGTCAAGGGTCTAAGTTCTTGATTGGTTTTCAAGACCAATATTTCTTATGAGATTGAAGGAGATTATTGAAAGTGATCTTGAAGGTTTTATGGTGAATATCTCATTTCTTTGTTGTTAAGTTGACCTCATAAGGTCATATAGGAGTATGATGACAACTTGAATAATTTGAGGTTGATAATTTTTTTTGAGTTTTTTGTCATAATTTTGAGTTTTTATAATAGGGTCTTAACTATGAGGCTAAGGTTGATTCTTTAAGTCAATTTGAAGGGATTTCATGAAGAGATTAATGGACTAAGAGATTGGTTATGACCTTAAGGTCATGTAGCATGAGTTTACTTATTATGTTATCCTATGTTGAGTGTTTTGAAGTAAATATTTCTTATCAGATGTCTACCAGATAGTAAGTGTATACATAAAAATTTATAACTGTGTGTTTCCATGAAATGCTTTGAAGAGTTCTTAGCCATAATATCTTATGGTGTCTAAAAAATATATGGTTGATCATATGGGAATTGTTCATAATTTTCTCAAATTTTCAACCCTTTTCAAAGATGTCTAATTGATCCTATAGGTTAGTGAATAAAAAATAAGAAAGGATGATTGTTCAAAAGGTATGTTTATGTCTCCTGGTCCTAAAGTGCATTTTTGATCAATTTTTGATGCCTTGGTTGAGTAGTGATTTGAAGAAAAAAGGTGGATTAGTTTGTTTGAGTTAATGATAAAGATATTCATGAGTTATTTATAGGTGTTTTGAGCTTCTATGGTGCTTAGATGTGTATTTTGTGGTCAAAAGTTAGAGTTGACCAACTTTGGTAGTGATGACTACCTAGAGTGTGTCCAATGTGATCTTTTGATGTTTTATTAGGGATAAAATGTTGGATAAAGTTTATTCAAGTTTGGTTTGACATGTAAAATAATAATATGAGGTTTTATGATGTCCATGAGGTGCTCAGGTATGTGTTTGACCATTTGGTCAAGATGACTATTGTAAGCTATGGCCTGTATTCATAGATTACTTGATTACAAGGGTCACTTGAAGTTTTGAGGTGTGTCATGAATTATTTTATGCTCAATAAGGTCTGAACATATGTTTGAGATATGATCCAGGTGGTTTCATAGGTTGTTTAACCCTTTTGTGCCATGTGGAGAATATTATGTGGTCACTAGCTTCTCTTATCAAGAGTGTGTGTGTGGTGGCTTAAAGGAAGTCATGATTACCAAAGGTGTGATGGCTTTAAATTTGGCATGAAAGTGAGTTTTAATGGTATCTATGCATTGTATCTAGCTCAAGTGTTTGTGTTGATAGAAGGTTGACCTTTGACCAAGGTTTACTTTGAAGGCCTAGTCATTTAGGAATAATTTAAAAATTGGTCTATATTTGGATTTGGAAATAGGCCAAATGGGTATCTAAAACAAGTTTTACATTTGTTTGAAGGTAAGAATTTTTCAAGTTATTCAAGTTTTGGTCTTTTAGGAGGCCTAATTAGCTAGTAGACTAAAGAAATAAGTCTATTAAGGAGGATGCGTTGGGAGATAATTCTTGACATGTATAAGGGGGAATGGTAATGGAATTAAGATATAGAGTTTCATGATATAAAAGTGCACACATAGATATTTATGAGGTATACAGTGGCTAGTCAAGGTTACAAGAAGGTCTAAGTAAGACTAGTGGAGAAATTGAGCAATTTTGTGATTTTGGTTCCATATGAGTAGGTTGGTATATTATATGTATGATTTAGGTATGGTTATATAATTGAAGTGCCTTGCATAGTGCTATGGTTCTCTTGTTATTGTTTAAAGTAATGGTAGCTGTTCTTGGAGGTCATGTAGATACACATGGGTTGTATAGAATTAGGGGGAGCCTTCAAAGTGAATCAGGGTCATAGGGGGATACATGTTACTAATAAACTGGTTATAGGTCCCTGGATCTAGGAAGGAAGTGTGTTTCAATTTTGTCTAGGTCTCTTAGAGACTCAGAGGTCTGAGTTCAGTGTTTAGCAAAGGGAGAGTTGAGTTATTTGTTTCTTAAATGGTAGTGGTCTAAGGGGAAGCTAGTGTGCTTTCCTAGTGTTCAGGTCCAAGGATATTATAGGTCTTTTGGAGCTATGACCTGAGTTGGTTCTTGAAGGGAGCTTGGTCTAAGGGGAAGCACTATGGTTGTTTTGTGATCTGTTGTTGATAATTAGTGTACTCTAAGTTTCAAAAGATGATAGAGAAAGGTATGTGTTCTTGGTTATGTTCTTAATTTTATCAATTAAATATAAAAGATCTTGTTTGGTAGATGATTCCACTTTATCATTTTGGTAAAGGGGGAGAGATAAAAGGAGTGTTGCCATCAATGATAAAGGGGGAGATTATTGGGAGATTGGTGGAAATAATGTATTATCATTGATTTCAAGTGGAATTGCTGATGAAAAAGTGGTATGAGAGTACTCTTGGTCTAATATGCATGAATCTTGGAGAGAGATCATTTTATATGTTCTTGGTATGATCTATCAGGATAAGTCTTCTCATATGGTCTTCAGGTGGAATGCAAGTCATCATATGCCTTGTGGGCTTGATCATGTATGGTTGCATGTGAAGGTAAGTTTGGTATGACTTCTATGATCTCATTAGGTGATTCTAGTGGTTATATTAAGTGAATTGAATATATATAAGGTGTTATGAGCTTAGTACATAAGTTTCCAAGTACCTTCAAGAGGTAAGTTACCCTAGTGGTTCTAGGCCTAATAGTCAAGGTGGATTAATGAGGTCCTTGTGAATAGTCATGAAGAAGATCTAGCTTCATAGAGCTTAGTATGCTTGGAATATGTATGTTGGACATGTATAGGATGCTAAGAGGTTAGGTTTATGGTTTACAAGAGGTGACTAGTGGTTTGTAAGATAGTTTGGCCATTGGCCTAGTTGGCCTATGTGGGTTTGTGAGGCCTTCTGAAGGGTCAAAGGGTGTTTTTATAATGATGAAGCTTTTTGTTTCATGAGAGATGGTCAAGAAATTTTGTATAAATATGTCGGTCAGGTCTAAGGTTAGATATTGAGATACAAAGTTATAAATATGGTTTAAAAGCTTTAAAGGAGGCTTGAATGGTGCATTTTGAGCTCAAGAGGAGTGTTTTAACATTCACTAGTTCATGTATACTTTTCATGGGATCTAAGAATTTTTGGAGAGGTGAAAGATGGACCTAATAATCCTTTCCAATTATTTTTTAGTGGATTAAGGGATAGATATTTATGAGTATTCATTAAAAATATAAACTAGTTAGAAACCCTTTATAAACCCTCATAATGGATCAATTCGAGATATATTACTATAAATGACCCAAAATGGATTGGTTGACCAAGTTTTAATATTTAAACATATAGAAGGCTCCTCTATGCATCTCCATCTGGTAGTGGTGTGTCAAGGTAGTAAGTAGAAGGGACATAAATATGTTTATTTCTAAAGATTTTAGTGCTACAAATAGGGTTGACTAAGTCAACACATGAGAGTCATTGGATCTTGAAGGTCAAGACATGTTATTGAGGTCTATGGATCTAGTTATGAAATATATGTGCTCTATTTCAATTATATAAGTCAATAAAGTTGTATTATCACTAATCTATCAGACAGTGAAAATAGTGACAAAAAGCTAGAATGAGTGATAATCTATTTAGGGATGGTGTGTAGGTGAGTAGGTATGAATCCAATGGTTTGGGATTTTTTTTAACACCTATTAATTATTTTACCTTAATTTATATGTGATTTTTATGGCCATACATAGGCAATAAGGTGCCTTCAAGATGATTTGTTTGAGTAATGAGGATAGTAAATAAGTTTGTCTCATAAGTTTGTTTTAGGATCACATGAATGAATTATACTATTAATAAAGTGTCTACAGAAGTGTTTAATGTCATGTTCATCATGATTGGTTTTTGGAGCCTATAGGCAGTCTAGAGTGGCCTATTTGGAGAGGCTAGTTTGAGCTATTTTCATTAGATTTTGAGGTGAGTTAGAGATTTTTTATATTAAATAAGTGTCATAGCTTCATTAAATGTCTTTTGTCTTTATAATTTGTCTCTATTTTTGTTCAAGTAGTCAAAGATCTTTGACTGAGTTTCTGGTGTGCATGACTAGTTTGAGTAATCAATTGGTTTGGAACTTTGTAAGCTATGTGAAGGTTAAAAATGGATTTCGATGTTTTTTTTATGTCATTTAGGACCTATAAATGTTATTTTTTCATGTTTTTGTTTGATAAAATCAATATTATGCCTCAATTCTTCTTATCGGTATTTTCTAGGTGTTTGTAAGACTTGGAGTGAGAGAGAGAATGACTTAGATAGAGTAGTGGTTTGGAGTTATAGATGTGTTAGACACGTTTGGGAGTGATAAATAATATATTGGAGATATTTTTTATGTGTTTAATCTATTGGTAAAGGTTTAAGTTGGACCAAAGAGTCTAAAGAGTATCATATTGCTTTATAGGCCTAATTCCTTTAGGTTTCTATTAGGCCTAATTGATTTTTTGGTCTTAAAGGTAATGGATGACATATGGAAAGATTTTCCCATTCATCAAACATGTATTATGATATTTTATAATGGTAATATAAGTGTGTAAATCATCTTTTCTGACCAAGATGGGTTAGATGATTGAGTGGTATATAACTAGGTTTATTTGGCCTATTTGAGATGTGAGAGAGGGTATGGACAAAATAGAAGGAAGGAGTTCAGTCAAGGAGTAGAGATGAGTCATTGAGGACCATCATATGATTAATAGGATCATTCATGTTTGATTGATAATGTTCATGAGCTAACAATTCATTATACCTAACAATCTAAAGGGTGACTTGGTTGAATGAATGAGGTAGGTATACATGCCTTGAGAAGAGAAACAATTTTATAGGTTTTAGATCAAGATAAGTTCATCATAAGGTGTATAATATATTAGAGTAGTTGTTGAAATAATATTTGAGGTGGTTGAGTGGGTGCTTAATCACCTAGGGGTTGTAGCCTCCTTTCTATTTGGAGCTAGCTAAAGGTCTAGTTAGAGCTGGACTAAATTGAGGGGTGGATGCTCCTTGATCAGTTTGAGCTATTATAAAGTCTCATGTTTGTATTATCCTTATAAGACTGTATTCCATTGGTTTTCAAGATTGATAGTGGGTTTTTTCCCCCTAGAGGGCTTCCCACATAAATTATGTGTTCACATGATGTATGTTCTTCTTCATGCTTTGGATGTTTAAGCTTTCATGTTCATGTTGATAGATTAGATTAATGAATGATGAATTGGTTTTGTAATTTAATGTACCTTATTGTCTACTGATTCATCCCACCTCTCAGTATCTACTCTCAATAGGAAAACCACATAAATCTTGTCTTATGGTTTACATTTTTGTTCTTTGATTTGTTCAAGTTTATTTATTCATTCATAGTTCCTCTCATTTCAACTTAGGAGTATATTTATGAATTGTATATTATATTCTTATATATTTGATTGTTTGTGTTATATCCCTTTTTAAATTTTCAAATAATTATGCATGTTGGCTGCTAAAAAGGATAACATAAATGTATTGACCATTATGAGCTTGATGGTGGAGGTATATCAACTTAATATAAGGAAAGAAAGGATGTGGCCCTATATGAAAATTATGAACCCAATGACACCTCCTAGAATGCTACAAAAATAAAACCACTTGTACGAGGTTATGAAATATTTGAATACATGTTAGGGATATATAATACAAATGAAATAGGGACCTCATCAGTTCAATCAAATAAAATAGAAGGATATGCTAATTGCACCCATTATAATGTCGAAAAAAAATTCCCCATTTTTTTATAAAAAATGGTATTTAAAAAAAATATGTGGAGTAGATAAATTCAAAATTATGATGATAGTTCAAGGCAACAGAGGATTTGTTTACTTTCAAATAAATCCCATTTACAATTTTATATAATTATTTGTGAATACAAATCATATGAAATTAAATATAGATTCCCCCTTTTTAAAATGAAAAACATACATTTTATAGGTGTCACCTCAAGTGAAGAAGTCAAAAGTTTATTATTAATCTATTTGTGAAAGCAAGGATAAAAAAATCAATGTCATACTAGATAAAAGAGTATAATGTAGTTGGAATATTCATAATACAACTACATATGGAATACTCAATGTATGAATGATAATGATTTGTTAACAGGCACAAAAAATTTGGTCATTTGTTTTATTTAAACAAGTTCATACACAATTTACACATTCAACACATTATAATCACAAACAACCAACAGATGCATAATGTGAAGAGACCAAAATTTGCATCGAATGTAGACATTGTTATGAAATTTGAATGTATCCCATGATAGTTATATGAATATCATAACCACGTATATTCATCATTATATAGGAACATGATAAGGAGATGATCATCCAAACAATAGATAGACATCACTAGACATCATTACATTGTCAAAAGAAAGTTTGTTTCCTTTTGATAATTATGTAACATATATTTATACATATTTTTTATGACATTCAATGAAATTTACATCCATTCTCTAATGAGAATGTATAATAATACCAAAGCAATAAACGTGATCACTATACAATGAAGAAATGAAAATGGGTGAACATTAAAAACAATGTCACACATACCAAAATCAGAGACACTATCAAAAAACTCTTCTACTGGAACATCTTCTAAAGTAGGCATGGCAAAAACATCCATATTCAATTCATTTTTTGTTCTTTCCTCCTCCCCTGAGGATCAGTTTTGAAAGTGTTTACTTACATGATGTAAATTGATGTGCTAAAATTTGATGGAAGTGTCAAAATTATCTTGTGTGGGTAGGTCCTCTAAGATAGGCACAACTAATGCATCCATAGTGATTTTGGTTTTTCATTTTTTTCCCCATGTGATGCTCCTCATTTAAGAGACTCATTTACACAATGAATGTGAATATCTTGAAAACAACTATACATACAATATGCATCATCATGCATTTTACTGAGGACACCACCTAGAAGACCCATTTTTTCTTTCATCTTGATGATAACAACTTCAAATTCAACCTCTAAGAAAACAACTCTTTCAAATTTTAAATATAAACACATGTTGAGCCCATATATTAATGTAAGGTAGAAGGCATAATACAAATAACTTAAATGAAAAGTAATCAACCATACTGTATTATGATTTTTTATTAGGACTAAATAACATGCATTTGATATAAATATTCCTTCATTTCTACTATAAAAAAATTGATATTCATATGTGTTGATCAGATAACACATATTAATAATGAAATACAAGAGAAAACAACATATGATAATCTAAACAACGTTGTCAATTATATGCATGTAATGGTTACTCATACACATAAAAACCAATAAACTTGACAATACCCCCTTAACTTTATATTTTGTGTGGCACATTCAAATACTTATTTTTCTCATGAATTATTACATTTGACCCCTTGTGATGACTAAAACAAAGATATAACTTATAAATTACTAAAATAGATGAAAAATTACAACATAGTACATAATACCACAACAAATGTCAACATATATAGAGGTTGAAATATAAAACATAATACAGTTACAATGAGATGTTCTCTTAATACCTTAAAACTGTCAAAAGAGGAGTGATAATATAATGATTGGTCTTCATGTCATTTATAACATCATAATGTATGAGATATCCTCATATTCCTTCACAAGCATATACTAACATAAAAAACAAAGGTTGAAGTATGTGTAGTATTGACTCTGAATAATATTTATTCATTGTGTTATATCCAATAATGAAGTTCAAGAATCACATTCTATGCTCAATAAATATTAAAGCAATGTTTTTGTCATCTATAAACAATGTTTGGGCACAACCTTTTATTTCAAAAGGTTTTATTAACTACATAATATATGATTTATTTAAATATTTTGTTATATCCCTACAAAGGTACATAAATAGGTGATGCATCTTTAGTGAAAATGTCAAACGTACAATGTTTGAAAGGTTATAGTAAGGTCAAAAATATATTTGATATTGAAAGATAACTACATGATCTTAGTAAAAGAAGGCAAAATTAAATACCTCAATAATAAAGGGGAAAGTTTCTTGCTTGATTTTAATTTTACTAATAGATTTGTGGTGGATGAGATGACCCCAACAACCAATGTATCCTATACCAACATAAGACAATAATAGTTAAGTATTGATAATTGCCTTTTTTCTACTATTATCTTATTATGTATTCAATATATGTTTGTGTTGAAGCATTCATTATATCTATTATAAGGTACATTGAAATGTGCATTAAGAGGTAAATTTTATTGTTTATTTCTCATTTTATTGAAACATTTATATTAGAGTGATTGACATGATCAACCACCATACCCTCTACTATTGAAAGATATTATTAGTTAAACATTGAGATTTTCCTCTTCTTTCAGGTTGTGTTAGGCCATCCATTATATGTATAATAAATAACATGACAAGGTGTGTGAATGGGAAATATGGGTATCTATTTTTCATTTTAGTGATAATATCAAAGTGGACGAGATGACCCATCAACCATCATATTCCATACTACCAGAAGGCAATTTGACTTTACTTTTGAGAATTGCATCTTTTATATGATGGTCTCCTTTAATAAGGCTTACATGATCATATTCAATATTTCATTATCAGATGCATTATTTTTACAATTAATGAAGAGGTTTTTAGTATGATGCTACTTATTGAAATCCTTATTAGACTTCATGTGGAAACCAAATAGGGTTTGTAATGAGATGGAGTGAAAGAAATAAAGGAGCATCATAAGCTAAATGTAAATAAGAAGTCTATGTTCTTATCATTAATAATATATATCTTGAAATTGATTTGATTTGTTTTTTTTGGTTATTATGTATCTAACTATCTGTTTATTTATTAGATTAAGAGTGGAAGGCCATAACTTAAGGTGAGGAGTGTCTTGTATGTGTTCAAGTTCATAAACAAGTGTAAATTACCTATCCATTGTATTTAGTTATCTATATACGAAGCTCCATCCATGATTGAGTGGTGGGAAATAATCATAAAAAATTCCAATCTTATTCAAAATATCTTGAAAATTGGTTAGAATTTTTTTTTTTATGGGTAAGAGTCGAGGATTGAATCTTAGGGTGAATAGTGTATAGCTTATGTTTAATCTCAATCTGCATACATTGTATCAAGTACCATCAATATAATGATCTGATTTTTCCATGAGGATATATATATCAAGTGAATAACAATTATTGATATAGTAATTCATTTTATATGGTGGGTTCATAGTAATGGAAAAACAACTAGTACACATGCATAATCCACAAAATGCTTTGATGGGTTTCAATAATGCCATTTGAATCAATTTCTAGAATAATAACTATATTGATACACTAATGTGGTTTATAATATGTAATTATACATTAAATATAATACCATTAATATAACAATGTAATTTTTCCATGAGGCTATATAGTTAAGTTTAACTAGATAAAAATAAGATGCATGCAAATAAAAACATATGCATTAACCAATCAAGGGTGAAGAGTGCCTTGATTGTGTTTAAGATCATTTTCATACATTATATCAAGAAACATAAATATAATGATGTGTTTTTCCCATGAGGATATATATATCAAGTGCAAAACCATTTTGATACCCTCACCCTTCACATAATTTGATGCAAAATTTTGAAATAGATAATTGATTTAAGTGGGATTTTAATTTTATTTAGAATCTAATCAAAATTTTACTATCCAAAATGAAATTATCCTACCCAAATTTCCCTCCCAAATTTAGACAGGATGGGGGTTCCCCCAAATACCTATTGCTTTCCCTAATATTGTTTATGGTGAAATATTCAACAAGTTGAATTCTTTATATATATATATATATATATATATATATATATATATATATAAATTATTTTATTTTGGTATATGTGATGTTAGATATTTTAGGTATTCTAAAATAATGGTTGGTTAATATCATTACTTATACCATCCACTATTATTATTAAATAAATTCAAAATCAAGAGTTAGACTTTAACCAAGTCTCTAGTCTATTATGTTCTTTTTGTAAATGGGCACATATTCAATGATCCTTTTTTTTAACAAATGTTTTCCTATAAGAGTTAATAAAATTATAATGAATAATTTAGTAAAATAAAACATTTTGTACTTTTATACTCAAATGACATAGGATTATAATGAATTTCCTATCTCACCATGTAAGGCCTCTAGGCAGGGGATACCCTTAGCACTCCATACAACATTCACTTAATAAGGCCTTCACTATTATCAAATTATGATAGAAGGAATGTTGGTCTGGAAAATAAATTGAGTTTATATTTCATTGATACCATCAAAAATTATTTTCTTTGCTCCTTATATGATAATAGGATATATTCTTTCTCTAACCAAACATTGTTTGTGTTAAATTTTTTAAGTATTCTAAAACAATGGTTGGTTAATATCAACCCTTCCATCATTCACTGTTATTACTAAATAAATTAAAAATCAAGAATCAAAATTTGATCGAGTCACTAGACTATTTTATTCATAACTATAATGTGTTATAGTTATCTATTATATTGTATGATGTGCCATGTTTTTGTTGTGGCCATGTCATAGTGCTGGACATATTTCCTATAACGATGATAAAAGTGATAAATGAAATAAAAATAAAAATAAAATCTTTTAAAATTTATTCTTTGAATATTAAGATTATTAAACATACTAAAATTTGAAGAGAATGATTTTTAAAATATATGTAAATATGAAACTACTTTATTCCAATTTAAAAAATGTAAATATGAAACTATTATCTAGGGAAATCAATTTCTTGCCATTCCATTACCACCCACTTCTTACTCTTAATTACAAAACCAAACACCATATAAAAAGGGAGGAACTAATACTATAAACAAAGATATTACATGAATTTTAATGTGGTTAATGTCTTTCCTGGGATCTAAAACATCTGTAGATTACTAATTGTATGTCTAAGATTTCTAACTAAAAATATTGTTAATTAACTTTATCATTGTCATATTTGTGGCCATAGTTGATTGGGATATCAGTTGAATGGATTATGTATTACACATCACATCTAAATATACCTATCATAATTTCCAGATATAAATATAATAAAGGCAATTTATTACTTGATAATTACATCATCTCCATTAAATAATCTCAATAAACATATGCCTCACCGCTAACAATATCATAGGAATAAGTAATAAAAATACACTCTAGCTCATTAGGCAAATTATCTTGAAAATGTAGATTATCAACAAACCTCTTAAGCTTTACAATTCTAGTAAAATACAAATAGGGATTAGTGTGATATTTATTTAAATTAAATATATGGATCTAATTATATAAATAAATCTATTAATTTTGTGCACTTAAAATTCATAAAATTTCACTTAGATCATTCCAATTTAAAAAATTCTAATTTTTTTTTCATAAAATTATAAAAACTATAGTTAGGATAGTACTTTTCTAGAATAGACAAAAATGTTTACAAAACTATTATTAATCAACTTAATTTTTTTATAATTCGGTTGTTTTACATAAAGAGATTAATTGTATTTGCTTAGAGAGAATAATTTCTAAGTACAATCTAACAATTTATTTATATAAAGAACACAAATTTATTTCGAATGTAATCAAAATTATATTATTACTCTATGTGGGACTAGAAAAACATTATTTAGTTTAAGTGGAGTATTAATTTTATATGTGGGTTCACAATAATGGAAAAACAAGGGTCTTTCCATTACCCAAACTGGGTCTTTGATAATGGATCATGAATCCCATGGAACATGTTCTAAGATTTTCAATGCATCAACATTGTTGGGATAATGTTAATATGTTTTTTTTTCAAATTGATATGTGGATTAGACTAAGAGCACCAATTTATTTTCTATGTTTAGTAAATCAGTGAGCTTATAATATTTGCCTATTGTAAAATTTCATGAACCATTGATCTTAAAACCCCATAGTAGGCTCAAATTTCAATCGGTCTCAAACTAAAAATGGCATATAATTTCCAAACCTTTCCTATAAAATCCATTGTAATATTTATTACTATAATTTACATTTCCCACAAAAATCATACAAGGAAGTTATTATTGAAAAAATAGTGATATTTCCATTACCTAAATCAGGTCTTTTATAGTGGATCATGAATCCTGTGAAACATGTTAAGTATTGAGTTCAGGAAAAATACATCTTTACATTCAAATCCAAAATGTTAATTATGATTCATAAAACATGCCAAGTCTAAATATTAGTTTCATGTTTTATATTAGGTGAGGACATGTACAATTATTCAACACAATAATGGAAAATCAAATAACAACCATTCCAAATCCCCAAAATGCATTGATGGGTTTTAGTAATGTCACTAGAACTATATTGATATGCATACTTAAGTCTAACCAAAATAAAACAAGATGAATGCATAAGAACATTGATAAAATTAAAATGCCAAAATACCTTGTTAATAAGAAATATATGTGGTGTAAAAATCATGATCAAATAATTTATGCCCATATGGTTATTCAAAGTTGAGAAAAATTAGGGAAATGAATAGGTATTTAGGGGAGCCCCCCATATTGCCAAAATTTGGGATGGAAATTTGGGTGGTATTCCTTATCAAATGATTTGTACTTAACTAACCACATAGTTAATGCTTCTAGTTGTGGTTATGGTTAAGATTGACATTACATCTATGGTGACATTTTTGGTTTATAGCCATAAGGACGCACAGTGGTGGTGGAAGGTAAATGTCAGCTAATGTGGCAAGTTAACCATAGTTAAGTCCATGACCATTCAATTTTTACTAACTTTGGTGGGGCTAGGAGCCATGCTAACATGTACCAAATTTATGCATGATGGTTAATCTTGACCCTAACTAACTATGGGGTCTTGTGAAATTATAGGAGGGATAGGAGGGTTTTATGGATTATTTTATTATTATTCAATTCCCATATTTTTTCTTAGATATGAATGGGTTTGATAGGCTGTACAAACTAAAAATAAATGGTTTTAGCAAAAAAAATACAAATCTAAAAATAATTACTAAATTTGGTGTTAATTGGTAGGAAATAAGTTTACTTACCTCTCTTTTAGTGTGACATTGTTGATTTTTGCACTAAACAAGATTTTTAAGATATTTTCAGAGTTTGTCAAACTAATTGGCTATAATGCAAACCTAGTATGTAGCTGAACTATCGACAAGCAATGTAAAATTAAGTGAGTTAAATGAGGGTTTTAAAGTTTAAAAAAAAAAATGTTTATAAAAATCTGTATGCATTTTAGGCTATGTTTATCAATCCTAAAAAAAGAACATGTATGTGTTTATAGTTAATTCATAAAAAGTCCATTTTTTGTCCCATCATTTTTTTGCACTTGATTTTAAAGCTATAAGGGTGTTTTATTTAAAAACTTTGTAATTTTAAACTAGAATACAAGAAGGTGGTTCTATCTCTAAAATAATTTTTAGATAAAGGACATTTATGATTAAATAAAATTAGTGGAAACTCTTGTATATGAGTAAGACCTAATTGCTCTGGTAGTATATAACTTTCCACTATCATATGACTCATTATTTATTCATGTCACATGATCATCGAGACAAATATCCTTGATTTTAATAAGTTATCTATACTTTACATTCATAAATAAAGGAGGCAACAACATTCAATTTCTTTAACATCATTTTATATAGAAATAAATTCACAACATCGTAAAAGGGAAAGGGAAAAAAATTGAATACAAACACTTCTACAAAAGACAACCCCAATACAATGTAAGTACTTTTAAGAAGTATAAATTGAAATGATTTAATTATAAGGAACTAGGTCATTACAATAAATATTGTCATAAATGAAAATAATATATGCATAATGCATAATATAATCCTAGGTATGATCACATTGTAGAAGAAGCTAAAGAGGAATATCCTAATTAATTTGCATTGGTAACATCAGATAACCAATCCACCAAATCACACATTTGGTAATTCAACTTGGGTGTATCTCAAAACTACACATGTTACAAAGATCGGTATGTGAATTTCATTGAGGATAATAGTATTAAAGAATTTATTTCCTTTGGTGATGGGTGGATTAATTTTTTATTGATAGTGAACATTTTCATATAAATTTAAAAAACGTTTTTAGATATACATTTTCAATTTTAGATATGTACTTGGTATGAATGAGAATCTACTATCTATAAGTGAGATAATCAAAAACAAAATTCTCATTGAAAAAATTGAAGGAAATAAATGTATAGTAACTAAAATAAATTATAATGTAATTGCTATGGGAACTAGGGAAAGAGGTTTATACAGACTTATAGGTTATGAAACAACAAAATAACATGCATTAGATTCAATAGATAACACTAGTACTCTTTAGAAATAAATCTATGGTCACCTTAGTTACTAGTATTTGAATTTATTAGTGAGATGAAAATGGGGAATGACATCCATTCATTCAAGAAAGTCAAAAATTTTGCACAAGGTGTCAATTGTGTAAATGAATTATACCTTCATATCCTATTAGTAAATCATGGAGGGAAAAAATTGTATTGGAATTGGCTCATAAAAATTTAAATGGTCTAATGAAAAATTGTACAATATCTGGAGAGATTTATTTCTTGTTTATCATCAATCATTTTCTTAGGAAAATGTGGGTATATCTCATAAATAAAAATTCAAATTAATTTTATAACTCTATTTCATGGAAAACATTTTTTGAAAAATAATAAAGTAAATAAGTTATAACACTCAGATATGAAAATAGAGGTGAGTTCGTCTCAAAATAGTTTAAATCATATTTCATATAGGAATATATACACAAACAATATATAACTCCTTACACTCTATAGAAAAATCGATTAGTGGAAAGGTGAAATAGTACTATCATGGAGATGACACATTTTATAGTGAAAATAAGGAATGTACCTTTTTGGTACTAGGCAAAATCTATTAATACTTTAATATACATGCTCAATATAATTTTTTGTAAGGTTATATAGAACATCACTCTTGAAGAAGTAGGGTTAGGTAGAACACTTGAAGTATGTGACTTTTTCACATTTTTTGTTTTACTAATTTTGAATTAATTACTAAGTAAAAATGAAGTGGTTTAGATACAAAAAGTAAAAGGTATATGACTTTTTGGTACAATGATAAATTTAAATCATATAGATTATTAAATATCCCTATAAATAAAATTGTTTTAAATAGATGTGTTAAAATAATGATAAAATACCATATTTCTCAAGTAATAGTAAGCCCAATGATATTATTAATATATGGATAGGTAATAATGATTCATAATTTAATTAAATCACTAAAGTGGAATAAGACTAATAAATGAAAATCCTAGGGAAGTCAAGCTCCATAGAAGGATTTAGTGAAGCCAAAAATGATTCATAGTCAAATTAGACTAGTTTGTATAAAAGGCCCAAAGTGGTTTTGTGCCACACTAAAAGACGTAAATGAGGATGAAATTCAACTCATAATGGAAGTTAGATCTACCATATATGGGAATTAAGCAGTGCAAAATCATGTGCAAGTAAATTTTTATCTAAATTTAGTTGTATCACAAATATTTGAGCCAAATACTTATGTAGAAGCTCAAGGATATCATGAATGGGTATATGCCATCAAGGTGGAGTATGATGGATTATTGAAAAAATGAGATTGGTTTTTGTATGATCTACCCCAATTTAATAAATCCATTAGATGTAAGTGTATTTATAAAATAAAATCTAATTCAGGTGGTTCCTTAGAAAAAAACAAAGCTTGTCTTGTTACTAAGGGATATGCACATGAAGGAGTATATTATTTAAAAATATTTTCTCCTACAATGAAAATGATAACATTCCAAATGGTTATTGTTATTGTTGATAATATTGGTTGAAATATATATTATATGGCTGTTAAAATTAATTTTCTAGATGGAGACTTAGATGAAGAAGTGTATGGTATAACTAAATGGATTTTAAATATCCTCAAAAAGAGCATTTGGTTTGCAAGTTATGGAAGTCCTTGTATGGACTTAAGCAAGCTCCTTGAACCTGGTATTCAAAAATAAATGAATAAATATCTTAAATAGTTTAGTTTTAAAATAAGTGATTTAGAATCTACTTTGTATATTAAATTGGTTGGTAATGACATAAAAATTATAGTTGTCTATGTTGATGATCTTGCCATCACTATAAGCAGTGTGTTCTTGATTCAATAAGTGAAAGTTAACATTTGTTATTTGTTTGAAATGATTTATCTAAGCCGACTTTAATATTATTAGGTCTAAAATTTTAGAAATGTTATAATTTATGTTATACTAAATTTATATCTCAAACAAAATATGTTAAATCCTTATTATAAAAATTTAGAATGTAAGAATGAAATCCAAAACCTACACCTATGGAAGTTGGGTTAAAACTATCAACTAAAACTAATTCACAACTGGTCATTGAAATAGTGTGTCAATAATTAGTAGGTAGTTTGATTTATCTTACAATTACTAGACTGGGTTTGCATTTTATAGTGAGTTATATTTCTCACTTCATGTATAAACCACATGAAGAACATTAGAAAACTATAAAATGATTTATTAGATATGTCAAACAAAGCTATTTACAGTGGAAAATTATATCAGAATACTATTGATTATGAACTAATATGGCATGCTGATTTAGATTGAGCAGGATCAATTGATTTCATAATGTCTACAATAGGTTATGTTTTCACTCTTGGTTCAATATTTTTATCATGGTAGAGTAAGATTCATAATAAATTTAGTTGCCTTTTCATCTACTAAAGCTAGGTATAAGGAAGTTGTTAGTGCA
>JARHVA010005071.1:960000-995000 GCA_037957365.1 Torreya grandis | reverse complement strand
TTATCAAATTAGCAAGAGAGGGAAAATATCCACTTTCAAGATAGACAATAAACTATAAATTACACTTATAATGACCTATGAGAGCTAATAAGAACTTCTTGAAGGTGAGAATAACTAATACATAATCAAGGAACATACATTCACTTAACCATAGTATGTGAATTCATGGAACACACTTCAATCTACCTTAGAAAATGATGAAATCCAGTCTTTATTACATCAAAAGGTTTTACAATACAAATTTTGGTAGAGTTTGATCATACCAAAAAGAGGGATCCATTATAAGGCTTAGAATATTGTATTTATATAAAATGGAAAGAGAGAGAGAGATAGAGAGATTTTTTCATTGGAAAAGGCCCAATCAATTTTGATGGATTAGTACCAATTCAAGGGCACTAACTCATGACCTTATCAATAAAGAGAAAATTATGTAAAGGAATTGAATACTCATTATCCTTATCCATCGACCATATTTCCTTATTGGAATTCCATGTCATTATGTATCTGATCTGATGATAAGGATTATGTCTTGGAATTGACAAAATTATGCCACATGTGCTTTAGGTGACCACTGATACCTTTTTATCAAAAATGTGACCATATTGATTGGCAAGACACCTCTTCATGATCATATTTACATCTGTATTCATTATAACTCAAACCTAGATCCATTATGTAAATACAAAACCAATCTCAGACCATTAGTTTTCCACAGTCACAACATTCATGAAAACTTACAAACTACTTGACCTTACTTCACAAACACTAGTCCATCTTCTATCTCTATATTTGGTCCAATATCAAACACATATTCTTCATATAGAACCCTATGAGAGCTGATAGTTTACTATGTATGAGTATTCTTCATCTAAAATTAATGAACATGTCAATGGAATGACTCTATAATAGGGTCAACAAGTTTAAAGTTATCGACCAGAGGTCTTGTTTAAACTTTAATGGTGATAGAGCCTTGTCCTTGACCATCTTACTTATATGATAATGTTTGCTATTGATCAAGATTTAATGATGATATGAGTCCTTAAGATTTTTTTTCACCCAGGTTAAAGAATTGGTCCATCAACCTTCAATAAAATCTCTTTGGATTTTCTTGATGTCCATTGGTCATCAATTACCAACTCAGGCCATTCACATTATGCTCAATTTTGTTTATTATTATTAGTTTTATATATTCTAATAACTTATTAATTCTACTCACATCATTAAATTTGGATGTATAAATAAAAATGAGTCCTTGATTTCCTACCAAAATATCCTTTTGACATGTTGACTTGATCTTGCACCGTTAGATCAAGATGTATGAGACCATTTGTACCATAGATCTCATTGGGCCCATTTTCCTATTAGTGAATGTACATTTTTGGATCTTAGTTTAATGAACCTACACCATAGGATCTTTTCCAACTTAAATATCTTTAAGGGATTCAACCTGGGGACCTTTTAACTCATTTGAATCTAGCATGGATCCTTAGATCTCATGTGTCAATATACAGGCTCACATGGACATTTAGATCTCGGCCATCTTTAAACCATTTGAGGACCTTTTAAACTCAAATGTTTACTTTACAGAGCTTGAAATTTGATGTTTTTACAAATTTCAATGATGTCCATTGCAAAAATCCTATGTTTTTAAAATCAAATAGCTATTCTCCATGGCTTGATTTTGACACTTGCACACTTGTCATTTCTTTGTTGGATCATAAATTCCCTAGGATATTTCTTTTAGACCCTTTGATAGACATTTTTTGTGGTATTTTCACTTGAATAAATGACCCTTCAGGTTTTGCCTTAGGATACTTTGCAAAAGAATGACCCCTTGGGAAATTTCTTCTTCAAACAAATTTCTCAAAAAATTACCCTTTAGAAAAAGTGTTTAGGACACTTTGCTTGAAAAAGTACCATTTAGAACTATTTCTTTGGACCTTTGTCAAAGAAATACCCTTTACAAAAATGGTTTGTTACACTTTTCTATAAAAATGACCTTCATGGAAAATGTATATGACATGTTTCTTGAAAATTTACCCTTCAAAACTTTTGCTTTGGACCTTTGTCTAAGAAATGAATTTTTGGGCTTTTGTTTTGGACCGATTGCCCTAAAATATACCCTTCAAAATTTTTGTTTTGGATAAAATGTCTGAAATAAATTGAGTCTTTAGGACTTCTATTTTGGACAAAATATCCAAACAAATTCTTGACACTTAGCCAGAAAACATGAAACAATTTTTTTTGAAAGAATGAACACTTATCCAAATAAAAGGTCCAAAAGAATTTAGCTTTAGCCCAATGAAATCCAAAAGAATTCCCATGTAAATACTTAGCCAAAAAGGTTTTATACATAGATTTTCCAAGGTTTTTAAGCTCTTTTGAACTCATTCTTGAAATGTTTCTTGATCCTTGAAAGACTGAATGAACCACAGAAACTTGAATCTTGTGTAGACTTATTCGATGACCTTGAATTGCTTGGTTTCAGCATGAAAATTGCTTGGACTCTTTAGTTGTAACTACAAAGTTGTCAATTAAAGATTAGTTAGATCACATTATAATATTTATTAAAGTGTTTCAAAATATTTTTAAAAATCTATATGATCTCCACTTTAGGTTAGTCTTCATTTAGGATCCTACTCCTTCAAATGTATTCTTATACTAGGCATATTTTTAGTATGTAGACCAAATTTGGTCAACATCTTTGGTGACTTGGCTAGGTAGTATTTATACTATGTTTGAGAACTCAAACCATTTACATTAATTATATCTCATAATAGATAATACATTTGTTCCATGACTATAATAAACCTCTTGACTGAAAAGACAAAGGATTACAACATATAGGGAAAAAATAGACTTGAAAGAAAAACTAACCTAATAAAATAAAGGAGACTAAACTACTGAACAAATGTGCAAAAAAATAAATTATTTAGGATAAAATAAAGGAAACTAATTTTTTAGAAAAAAAAAAAGATAAAATAAAAAAAAACTATGTGTAGGGAACTTAGCTTCCGTAATAACAATGCTTAAGATGTACCCCAATGACTAGGATAGGAAGCTTTTCACCATTCATCCTTGTGAGTTAAAAAACATTGTGGGATTTGAAACTTGAGACTATATATGTAACACTCTATAGAGAATAAAATTTTGTGTGCCTACCTGGCTTAGCTCTATCCTCATCCCACTTGAGGACTAAATCTCCTTCTTGGAAAACTCTTGAAGAAACTCCTTTATCAAAAGATCTCTTTATCATTGCTTAATGGGATTCCATGGCCAACATGGATTTATTCCTTATCACTTATATCTCCATGATCTTAGCATATATTATTTACATTAGGTCATTCATCAAAATTTCAAGTTGATGCATTAATTCCAAAGCAAGAAATTCAAGAGAAATAGGCATTTTTGATTCCTTACCATACTAGCTTATATGGATAATTGGCTACGAACCTTTTATAAGTGATCTTGTCAGCCAATAGAGCTGATTTCATTTTGAGATGAAATGATCTCTAATTGTTTTCAACATTCCTCCTAATGATCATCAACAAATTATTTTTTGTGGACTCAGTAAATCCATTGCCTTGTGGATAATAGTTTGATGAGGTACTAAGGAAAACACTATGTTGAACTACCCACTAATTGATCTTAGATCCTAAAAAAGCCATAAAATTATCATAAAATATTGTTGAAGGGCACCAAATATGGAAATAAAATCTTAATAAAAGTCCAAAACACTATTTTCATTAGCTTCCTTTAATGTTACTACCTCTATCCATTTATTACAATAATCTATGGTAGTTAGGATCCACTTATGTCCTGAGATTGAAGGGAGTTTAATAAGACCAATAAATTCCAAAACCCATTGGATAAAGGGTTGACTTTTTGAAATCAGTTAGAGAGATAAGGCTACAATCATTACCTTTCCAACAAACATGGCAAACTGTCTGCATTTCCTGACCCATATATGACAATCACCAAATAAACTTGTCCAATAATACCCACTTCTCATGATCTAGTGGGTTGTGATCCTTACTGAATAATGTCCTCCACCATGTCCATCATGAAACTATTAAACCTTTATGTTTAGCCTAGTTCTATGCATCTTAACAATATGCCATTGAGATTCTTTTTAAACAATACATTATCAACAAGAAGAAAAGGAACTAATTGAAATCTAAAATATATCCTCTTTAAAGGGGTTAGATGAGAAGGATAAATACCATCATGTATATACCTTACCATATCTTAGAACTAGTTAGAGGATGAGGTCAACTTAGTTGTAACTTATTCATCATTCGATACCATAAATATTTCATTAAACTCCTACAAGTCTTGGGATAGATGTTCACAAAGTCCTTTGCCTCTAACCAGATTTATGACCTTGATCTCAATATCATATTCCATGACCTTGGTTATCCAACCAACTCTCTTGTCATTTATAGCCCTATTTAAGAGGAAGTATTTTACACTTGGATGTGCAACCATCAGATGTATCTTATTATTGGATAAAAATTACATAATTTTTTTAATATTTATTATGATTGAAAGTACATGTTTACCAATAAAATAATTCCTTGTTTTATATTCTTCTAAGCCTTAACTAAAGAAGGTTATTAGCTGTTTTAAAGTCTCTTTATTTTGTTTCTCGATAATACCTTAAATTGTGTCAATGTTAGCATAGTTGTATAAGAAGGAACCCTTTGTGAATTTAGGATTTAAGAGTATATGAGCACTAGATATAGCTATCTTGATATCCTCAAATCTTCTTATTCATTCTTTGGACCAACTAAAACTCTAAACCTTCTTTAGCATAGCTATGAATGGCTTGGCTAAAGTAGAAAAATTTAAGATGTATCTCTTTACAAAATTGATTTTGCTTAAAAAACTTTGCAAGGATTTATTTTTCTTAGGTAATTAAAGTGTAAGAATTGATTCTATCCTATCAGGATATACGATTGTACCATATTTTGAAATTACATGTCCAAGAAACCTACCTTCATGAATAGAGAAAACACACTTTTTTCGATTTAAAGACACTCTAAATTCCTTGCACCTTTCAAACACTTATCTGAGGTGAATCATATGATCATCTATATTATTATATAATATTTTTATGTCATCCAAATAAATAAGAATAAACTTGTTAAGAAGACCTAAAATACCATGTCCATAACCTTCCAAAAAATGGATCTAGCATTATTTTTGTATGAAAATGTCCCCCAATTTGTGGTGAAGGTTGTATTTAATTGGTCCTCTTATTTGACCAAAATTTGGTTAATTCCACTCTATCCATCCAATAAGAAAAACCTTTTTGAGCCTGCCATTAGTTGTAGAATTTGTTCCATTGATGGCGATAAATTGTGGTCCTTAAGATAGACTTTGTTAAAGTCATGAATGTAAACACATAGCCTTATATCACCATTATTTTTCCATATTGGAACAAGTTTTCCCACCCATTTCAAGTGATTAATTTCAAATATTATAGCTAACTTAATGAGCTTATACAATTCAACTCTCACCAAAGCTTCAAGCTTTAGGTTAACAAGCCTTTGTCCTTTTTTGACTAGCCTAGTCTCATCTTCTAACTCAATGCTATTTTGATCTAGACTTGGATCAAATCCTTTAATTTAATTTTACTACCATGAAAATACATCTACAAAACTTAAACATAAATCAATATAAGTTTCCTTCTCTGAAGATGTGCAGACTTTGCCTAGCTTTAAACTCTTACCAGTTGTAAACTCTACATTTGTGTAGTGTTATTCCTTGGTTGATAAGTATATTTTTTATTTTCTTAATTCATCATCTCTGTTAAATATGTTTTCAAGGGTGACCAACCCTTTATGAAACTTATTTGTCTTTAATTATACAATTTGGTCATCATACTATTATAAATGCATGTCTTGGTTCCTTTAGGAGAATTTAGCTTCCTCTTATAAGAATATGAAAATCTAACTATCATCTTCAAATAATTTTTTATTGTCATGGTTGTCTAGGATAGAAGATCTCACAACTACCTTAATGTGTGATTGAAATTTTTCATGTTTTATATCATCTGGGATACTGAACTATGATTCAATGGAAACCAGCCTATCTGCATGCTTGTTCTTGTTTCTTAATATGGCTTGAATATTTAAATCTTGAAAGTATTAAACTAAATCCCATAATCTATGATTATAGGACCTAATTAGTGGGTTATTTCATACATTAATTACCCTTAGTCAACTACCAACTCATTATTTACAAAAAATTGTACATAACTAACCTTCATCTTTCTTTCCCATTACAAACCATGTACTAGTGATTCATATTCAGTAACATTATTAGAAAAACCAAACTAAAACTTAAGATAATATAAATACCTTTTATTGGATAGATAAATTAACATTATTCTAGCTCTAGTGCCATGTTTTTTCCTAGATCTATCAAAATATAACTTCCATAGTCCATCACTAGGCTTATCATCTTTCATCAATGTTAGAATTAGTGCATCATTTTAATGAAGAAAATAGACACCAAGTCCTTTAATTAACATTTTGGGATCATGCCCATGCAAATCAAAGGCCAATTCATCAAGGAAAATATCTTGGACTCCATATAGATGTGATTTAGTTTCCACCTCACTATTTTCTAGTAATTTTTTTGAGATAACATAATTAGTGTTCACCATACTTGGCATATATGATTCTAAATGAAATCTCGTAATAGGTTCAGAATGAATTGCTACTTTAGTACCATACTTGGTCCTGAACATTAAATAGGTCCAATCAATTGATAAATATCCTCCAATATTTGAAGTAAAGTCTCTTGAATGATACATGGAAAAATATAGAGGCAAGTCCACTACAAATATATCTTATTGAATAATAACATTGGGGCATGCATGTAATGTCAGTTTTAAATCTTTGTTGGTGATACATATAATTGTAATAATCCTTTGGTATTTGGCTCATAGACAATACCAAGCTTTTCTATAATTTTTTTGGGCATGATAGTGCTACTAGTTCCACTATCAACCATATAATTATGGAATAAATAGTCATCGACTATTAAAGAGAGATAAAAGGGGGGGTTTATTTGATTTTAGATTGGTTTTATCCACCTTTGTCATGTTATGTACCTACTGGTTAGGTTGTTTGATTTTTTGGTTTGAATTGGCCAAGATAGCTCCTTATTTTTCAACTTGTTCTTTAGATACCTGAAGATCTAAAATATCTTGAATAAACATGTCATTTTATCCTATAATGGTAAGGGAATCTCACATGCTAATTCTAACATTTGATTTCTTCATTTTTTCTATTATGCTAAAATATGCTCCACTAGCCTTTGGCTGCAAATTTTGAGTCACTCGTTGTTTTTTAGTTAGAAGCATTTGGGGAACCTTCACTATCTCTACATTTTGAATATTTTGTGCTATAGGAACAATAAATTGATCCTTAACACTCTTGGAAATAAAATTAGGAACACTATAATTATTTATCACATCTTGATCTTCCTCAACTGCTCTTCTTTAAGATTTAGTTAGAGCTACAACTTGACCATTCATGTTACTAGTTTCACCAAATTGGCTGAATGAAATATGATCATCCAATTGCCAATTAACATGGATAGCATCAGGATACCCTATAACCTATTGAGCTTCTCCTTGGAATGTCATATTCATGTATTGATACTAACCACCTTGAAGATAGAACTCTTATTGTGTCATTTGTGGCATAATAACATCTTGTGATACTAAGGATTGATTCTAAGTGTCATTTGTATTGGAAGGCTTCCAACCTAGATCTTGCATTAAGTTATTTAGAGTAACAATAGATTTTTAATTGAAAAGTGTATTAGGATCAAGGGATACATATGGCTTAGTTTGGGTTATGGCTCCTTGATTTTGATAAGGTTTCCTATTGTCCTTAAAACCTTGATAAGGGGGTCTTTGGTTACTAAAAGACTGATAAGTATTCTAGTTTTGTTGATGATAAGGTATACCTTGGTATTTTTGTCTCTTGAGTTTAACAATTTCATTTCTAAAATCTTATAACATGCTTTTGATATCACCAATCTCACTAGATTGATTAGGAGGGGATAAAACATGCACTTTTAGTGATGGAATAAGGGTTATAGATGGATCCTAGGGAACTTGAGGGGGATGAACATGTTCAAATCCTAGGAATATGGGAATTAGAGGCCTTGGAGTAAGTTTACTATCTTGTATTGAGCTATTTTCTTCTCTTATAGTAATTTCATAGGCATTTGGCAAAGTATTACCACCCATGGATTGTATCATGACACTTATATCAGAGTCAAGGGCCTTAAAATAGTACAAAAATGCATACTTTTGGGATGGTCTAACCAATGGAAGAATCATAGTCCATATCTTTTGTAATTTGAGGTTAAAATTAAACATGAATTCATGGGGGTACCTTTGTATGGTAGTGAATTATTTAACTAAAGATAGATGATTAGAATTGTCTTCAAATTTCCTAACTAAGGCTTCACCTAAATCATCATAAGTAGAAATGGAGGTCAAAAGAAGATTAATATACCATTGCAATATTTTTCCTCTGAAGGAGATAGTAAGTAGTCAGATAGACACATTATCTTGAGTAATATTATGAATAGAATATAGATTGGTAACGTCTTGGATATGCTCCATAGTAGTAGTTTTATCCCATTCTCATGAGAATATAGGGATCAATTTTATGGAAGACACATGAATTTAATCATATTGGGATAAATTCAAGGGACTGTCCCTATTAAATGGAACCAAAAATTGATTCCTAATAACCACTTTAGCAAAAGGGATTTGGCTTATGGGGATAATAAATTGGACTAAAACAATCGAATGACCAAGATATGAATGTTGATTTTGAGGATAAGGTCTTGTACTATGTAATCTTTATATTTTATAAGTAGAAGTCAATTCAATATGTTTAAAAGGAGTACCTTTACTTGATGATTATATTGTAACCTTTGGCATGAAAGCATTATCTAGACACTGATATAAATTCTATAACTTGAAGGATCTTCAACTTTTGATGATGGTATATGTCTCCTCCTTTTTAAAATTTCTTCTTCTCAATATTCAAACTCTAATTATGCCAAAGAAGTTGTGTCCCACTGGGTGTGCCAAAATTGTTGGTGTACTAGATTTGTACCCTAGCTAAGTATAAGATTATTCAAGTCTTTTACTAAAATCTAGTCCAACATGAGACTAATCCTAGGTTTTGAGTATCCTAATAATGGATCAGCCCTTTAGATAAGGTTGGATTCCTTCTAGATCTATCACCTAAACTAAACTTAAACTAGCACTTGCTTGGAAAAGGGAGAGAGATTTTGACAATAACTTATTAAGCATGTAAAAGAGGTGATGAATCAATGATTTGATCACTCAAAATTACAAAAATCACACTATGAGACACTTTCAAGGCCAAATAATATCAATCTCATAAAATATTTCAAAATAAGGCATTAATCAATTATCAAATTAGCAAGAGAGGGCAAATATCCACTTTTAAGCTAGACAATAATATGTAAATTTCACTTATAATGAGCTATGAGAACTATTAAGAACTTCATAAAGGTGAGAAAAACTTAGACATGAGCAAGGAACATACATTCACTTAACCAAAATACATGAATTCATGGAACACACTTCAATCTAGCTTGGAAAGTGATGGAATTCAATATTTATTACATCAAAAGGTGTTACAATATAAATTTTGATAGATTTTGGTCATATCAAAAAGAGGGATCCATTTTAAGGCTTGGAAGCAAATATTTATAGGAAAATAAAAGATAAAGAGAGAGTTGTGCATTGGAAAAGGACCAACCACCTTTGATGTATTATCACCAATTGGAGGGAGCTGACTCATGACCTTATCAATAAGGAACAAATTTTGTAAAAGAATTTAATACTCATTATTTTTATCCATCCACCTAGTGTCCTTCCTAGAAATCCATGTCATTATCTATCTAATCTAATAATGAGGATCATGTCTTAGAATTGATATAATTATTCCACATGTGTTTTAGGTAGCCATCAATACCTATTTATCCAAAATTTGACCATACCGATAGGCAAGACACCTCTTCATGATCATATTTATCTTTTTATTTATTCCAAATTAAACCTAGGTCAATTCTATATATGAAAAACCAATCTTAGATGATTGGTTTTCCATAGTTATAACATTCATGAAAACCTACAAACTACTTGATCTTGCTTCATATACACTAGTCCCTATTCTATCTTTGTATCTAGTCCAATACTAAACACATGTTATTAATCTATAACCCTACGAAAGTTGAGAGGTTACTATGTACAAGGATTATTCATCTAAAAACAATATACATGTCAATGGAATTAATCTATAACAAGGTCAATGAGTTCAAAGTTATCGACCAGAGGTCTTATTTAAACATCAATGTTGATGGAGCGTTATCCTTGACCATCTTTCCTATATGAGAATGTCTACTGCTAATCAAGCTCTAATGGCGATATGGGTCCTTACAATTTTTGTTCTCCTGGGTTGAAGAACTAGTTTATCAACCTTTAATGGAAGCTCTTTGGATTTGCTTGATGTTCATTGGTCATCGATTGTCAACTCAAGACATTCACATTATGCTCAAATGTCTTTATTATTATTGGTCCTATAGATTATGCTGACTAATTGACTCTACTTGCACCATTATATTTGGATTTACAAATGCACATGAGTCCTTTATTTCCTACTAAAATATCCCTTTAACATGTTGACTTGATCTCAAACTATTGAATTAAGATGTATGAGCTCACACATACCATAGATCTCATTGGGCCCACTTTCCTATTAATGAATGTGCACCATTAGATCTTGGATTGATGAACCCAAACCATAGGATCTTTTCCAACTTTTATCTCTTTAAGGGCTTTAACCCATGGATTTTTTGACTCATTTGACTCCAGTATGGATTGTTAGATCTCATGATTCAGTATGTGGGCTCACATGGACTATTAGATATCAACCAAATTTAAACCTTTTAAGGATGTTTTAAACTCAAATGGCTACTTTATGGAGCTTAAATTTTATGTTTTAGATAACATCAATGAAGTCTATGTGCCTATCAATGCATTTTAAAATTCAATGGTCATTTCTTGTAATTGAATTTGACACTTGCATAAATGTCTTAGGTTTTTGAAATTAAATGGATATTCACCATGGATTGATTTTGACACTTGAGAAACCTTAATTTATTTGTTGGATCAGAAATTCCCTAGGCTATTTCCTTTGGACATTTTGATAGACATTTTTTATGGTCTTTTCACTTAAAGAAATGACCCTTTGGGTTTTTGCCTTAGGATATTTTTATGAAAAATTACCCTTCGGGAACTTTAATATTCAAAAAAAATTATCAAAGAATGACCCTTTAGAAAGAGTGTTTAGGACACTTTGATTTAAAAATTACCCTTCAGAACTTTTATTTTGGACCTTTGTCAAATAAATGAACTTGTAGTCTCTTGTTTTGGACCAATTTCCCTAAAAGATACCACTCAGAAGTTGTGTTTTGGACAAAATGTCCAAGAGAATTCGGGTCTTTGAGACTTTTTTTTTGACAAAAAATATAAAAACATTCCTGAAACTTAGCCAAAAAAATTTAAACTAATTTCCAAAAAAAATGAACACTTATCCAAATAAAAGGTCCAAAATAATTTAACTTTAACCTAATGAAATCCAAAAGAATTCCAAAGTAAAGACTTAGCCAAAAAGGTTTTGTACTTAGCTTTTTCAAGGTTTATAAGCTCTTTTAAATTCATAATTTATTTATTTATTGATTCTTAAAAGCCTAAATGAACCATGAAAACCAGAAGCTTGTGCAAACTTGTTCCATGACCTTGAACTGCTTGGTTTCACCATGAAATCTACTTGGAACCTTAATATAATTGTAGACTTATCCCATAAAGATCAATTAGATCACACTTTAATATTTCTTAAATTTTTTCAAAATATTTTCAAAATATATATGATCTCCACTTTGCGTTAGTATTCAATCAAGATCCTGCTCCTTCCACTGTACTCTTGGACTAGTCATATTTTTAGCATGTAGACCAAATTTGGTCAACAATCAGTTCAAGTTATTTTTCAAGGTCTATCCAAGGAGGGTGAGTCAAAAAACATAGTCTTTTCATCAATATCCTTCATTAAGTGTCTTATGACATGTTTTTTTTATAAAATATTAAGGTAATTTTGAGAAAGTTAAGGTTCATTGGTCGAAATGTGAAAGTGACTTCATTAAAGGAGACATGAAGTATGAGGAAGCAATGCCATATGTAGGATTCAAAAGATATTATTTACAAAATTTGACACTTGTCAAATCATGTTATACTTTAGGTTGTATGTACACTTGTTAAAAGTGTCTAAGTAATTCTTTTCTAATGCACAATCTCATTTGAAACCTTCTTGTTTGGTTGGTCTATCTTTTAAACATAATCTCATTAAGTTGAAATATAGGTAAATATTTTTTTATATTTATAATCATTTCATCAAGTTAGATAAGATTGTATTTGCACCTTGTATGTAGCTAATATAGAGTATCCTTCTAGATGAACAAGTCTGATTATATAAGAAGACCTTTTGATAAGGTCATACAAGTTTTATATGGTAAGAAAGAGAAAGTATCAATAATTTGAAACGTGTTGAAAGTGATATAGACCTATAAAATCCTCTTATATTTTTATTAGGTCTCAAATCATTCCTAAAGGTGAGCTAAAGGCCCAAACAAGTTAAAACCCTCTTCAAAACCTCATTCGGGCAACTAGGTAGGTTAAGAAGTCCATACAATTTTACCTTGGTACATGATGGAGAGATAATTTTAATGTAAAATATCTTATCCAAATTAATTTACCTATATATACTTCCAAACTATGGAAAATATTTAGGTTTAAGGGGGCATAACTCTATGAACAATCACTAAGAGCTCTACTACCCCTAAAACCTATTCAAAACCCCATCATCTGATTTAATCATTTGAGTAACATATTGTAAATAATTTAAGATAGAATAATAATTAAATATCATCCTCAAGGATCCTAACAATTTCTCCCACACCATTCTCAATCATAAATTCAATGCACGCATAAGCCAAATGTGAACCTATAGTCTTCAAGGACAAGAGAGAGAGTCTTATGAGTAAACACCCTTAAGGTTTTGAGAGGTATCACATATGGGATAAAAATTGAAGTAATTAATATTATTTACATGAGACACTCATATATTAATCATAAATGGACAAACACCTATGATCATTCTTAAAGTGAAATTATAGGTTACAGACATGAGATCATTAGTCTAATGCTTGCAAGGAAAACTAAGTGTTTGAAGATATTTTAGATGTTTTGAGGTTAATTTTGATATTTAAAACAATTTTGGAAGCTTAATGAGATGATCACAAGGATTATGTTACTAATAAGTATGTTATCAATGTTCTAAATGAGATTAAATGTAGAACTACATGTTTGCAGACTTGTAGGTCCCAATTATTGATTAAAAAAGGATCAAAATCTTGAAAAGAGTGAGATGTTTTAAGCCCATAAGGTAATAATTTCATTATTGAAATGTGTAAATGGTCAAAAAATACCTAAATCACTCACCTACATGGGCATGTATTGAAAAAGGGATTCTACGAGGGTTAGATGCAGTGGAAAAGGTCAAGAAGCCTAAATAGGCCTAATAAAGAGCTAAAGGTCTACCTTTAGGAATATAAGAAGAATACGTATTTTTTTATGGAAATTGATTTTTTATGATGAGTATTATTTTAATGAATATTTAAGATATTCTTATAGTGTTTGGAAACCTTGGAAGGATGAGAGAACACTAAAATAGGGCTTTTAGGGTTAAAGTGCTTAAATAGGCCTAAAACCCTTCCTAAACCTTATATGAAAAGAAACACAACTTTGGGAAATATGGAGCTTAAAATACATGATAAAATAACTCCATATATATAGTGGTTTGTTTTATACCTAAATAGAGTATTTTTAAAGGGAGACAAATATTTTGACATCCTCTAGGCCAAAATACCTCTCTTAGGGAAACAAGCCATAGTTTTGAGCCCCAAGATTACCTTTTGAATCTCATAACTCTATGAAGGAGATGAATTGGTATAAATATTATTGGAATTTATTTAATATTCACTCATGATGTAATTTTTTTCATTGAGAATCCCTGAAAAGGCCTATATGGCATGAACAATTGCTAAAGGAAACCACCTCAAAATATTATTTTTGCCTTATGAAGAACTTGAAAAGACATAGTTTTTTGTTCATAACTTGAATGATAAGATGTATGGTTTAAAATTTATATTTGAGGTCTTAATTATTCCCCCCAAATCCAAAACTATGACATTAGATCATAAGTTTAGGCCCTCAAATTTATGAACAATCATTAACAAGTTAAGGACCCTAAAACCCTTTTATGAACCTGATGCCTAAGTTTTTATTTATAAGATGTTATAATGTATTTTAATGGAAATTTTAGTACCTTTATGACCATTTTTAGTATTAAAAACACCCAATGGAATCATTATTTGGCATGTGTGGGTAGAAAAGGTACAAAAAACAGCCTAAAAGACTATTTTTCAAGCATGTTTGCAAAGGATTGAATGGGTCTAAGTCTCCAAAATAGTTTATAAGGATTTATAATATTGGTGAAAGGTTATATGTTCCTCTTAAATTTATTCTATGGGTATACATGATGACATAACAGGTTTCTAGGCAAGAATTAAGCCTAACTCAAGATAGTTTTATTATTTGCATAAGAGAGAGCAAGTTGCAAACCTATTGAAGGCCATGAAGGGATTGAAAGTCTTTTAAACACAACTAAAAACACGTTTTGATAGTATTTGAAGTCTCCTCATGTCTTAACAACCTCAATCATATTAGCACATGTAAAATTAAGTATGATCCCTTAGTATGCCAGTCAAGACCTATGGGGGAGAAGTGTAATGAAGAATAAAGGGATTCAAGACACATAAGAGAACTTGAGATACCTCTATAACATCAGTATAAATTTTTTTCAAGTATGTGAAAGGTGTCAAGAAGATAAAATGGTAGTTAAAAGAGAGTTATATTACCAATAAGTTAACTTATCACTTCTCAATGAGGAAGTCAGTTTCATAGAAGATTGATGAGTCATCTAAGGAGTTGAAGAGTCTCTCCTATGCCAAATCTATAGAAAATCATGATCACACCAAGGAAACACATGTTGAAGAGGATGTTATAACTATTATTTTGTATCCTTTCTTGGATTTTAACTATTTTGTGATGAATGCCACTTTTTATGAAGCTCTTTCAATGTCCCTTCTCTCTCTCCTCTATCATTTATCCTATATGTTCTACCTTGTTTGGCATTGTATGGATCCTTACTCATTTGTAATCCTATGAATTAATATAATACCAATTTTTACTCCTCTTATGTTTGTGTTAGTTTAATCTTTTGGGTGATTGATCTTGTTATGTGATAGTTTAGTTTTCCATGGCTTGTGTCTCAATCATTTGCCTCTATGTAGATGTATATCTCTCTTACAGGTTGTAGTTAATTTCATCAAGTTTTAAGTGTACAATAAAAGTGGAAAGCATATTCCATCCTAGTCTACAATGCCTTACTTATCTACAAAATACTGATGTAAGAGGAATAATTCAGGATTATGTATGATAATCAATCCTATAGTTCATTATGCACCTGCAAATGCATAGCAGTGGTCATAAATTTGGTGCATCACTGCCTTATTTTTTTAATTTATTTTCCATTCTCCCTTTCACTTACAAGTAATAGGTTTATTATTAATTTCAATTGATAACATTAAGGGAACTATGTTTATCTAGAGATTGACCTTAATAATTAGGCCACCCACATCATAGAGGTATCTCCATGCTATCCACTAAATTAGGAACACTTGAATAACCTCCTCAAGGGTACAATTTAGAGTGATAACAATTTTGGCATACCCGATAGGACCAAGGATTTCATCTATTGAAGATTTTTTGATGTTTTTCTTTAATACACTATCCTTTGGATACATGAACACAAGCATCAATGGTGACTCCAAGTGAACCACATCTATTTTAAGCATCCCAAGTACCTATAAATCAAAAAAATGGTATGTATTCTCATTCTTCATTTGGTCAAAATTCATATTCCTTACATATGTATCTTTAATATCAAGTTAATTATGTTTATGTATTCTTCTCAAGTAACCCTTAAATATCGTATCAACCTTATCATGACTTGTACCCCCCATGTATTCCAAATCATCATCTTTGGCAACCTACTTATCCCTACAATCAACCTTATCAAAATAGTGCTAACCCTAATCAATGTGATCACAATCTTACTCAATCCCTATCAAAAATCAAACAAACCCTATTAGACTATGAAAAATAAATGATGGAGATTGATATGAGAAAAAAATAGGTCTAATTATCCATATCCCTTATAATCAAATTGAAATCATTTAGATAATGAGGGACATTTTTTAGTTTATTAAGAGTAAGTGGAAATCTATTGAGAGAAAGAACCAAAAAAATTATATCAATGATGTGATAGAGATAAGAGGATTAATTTAGTGTATTGAGAATAGTTTAGTTTCTGAAGAGAGGGATAAAGTTTAATATAATCAGACTTGTGTGACTTATCTTTCCCCAAGTTAGCCTTCTTTTGTTCCCAACCTAATCTAACTTGTAATATGCCATCAAGAATACCTTATGTCAATGAAAGTTCCACCCAATCCTCCTCAAGAGGTTAAACCAAGATAGTTTCCAAGTCTCCCAAGTCCTTCACCTACCCATCAATTTTGAGTTATCCATGAAGTTTAAAGTACATCATATTTTGACACATTGATTTCTAAGTGGAAGGGTGAGCATAAATAAGTCTTAACACAAAATTCTCTTCCCCTTCCCCAATAAAGCCCAAAGAATCCCTTCAATATCCCAAGATGGAAAGGCACCCTCTCAAGATTCAAACAAACTAACCATCTCTCTTTCCCTCCCACCCTCTCCTTTTGTGAAGGAGGACCAATTCTATGGGATCCAAAAGAAAATTATATGGTTGAAGAAAGGATTTTTTCAAGAAAGGATTATGAGGTGGCATTCATTTATAAGAAAGAATAAGTTGTAGGGATAAGAGACCCTAAAAAAGGATATAAATAGAGTGATTAAAGTGTGTCTGATTAAGATATATTCATTGGTAGTCCCCTTTGTCAAGAAGAAAGAAAATTAGTCTCCAAAGATGAGGAGAAAGATAATATTGATAAAGAAGTAGAAGGTAGCATAGTGTCAGCATCTCTTCAAAGTGTATGAAAGAGGTGGTGTTGATCAAGTTCTAGTATAAATTTAAAGAGATAATATTCCTCCTAGTGATAAAAACACAAACCTATAAAGAGAAGATATTAATCAGGTATGGAAGTAACTGTTAAGCATGAAATATACTAAGAGGGGGGGTGAATCAGTTTATTATATATCTTTTACTTGATCTGATTTATTTTCTTTAACCACTCAATCATAGATTCAATATATGAAATATAACTAAAATAATAATTTGCACCACATGTGTGTGTGTGAGAGAGAGAGAGAGAGAGAGAGAGTAAATTTTTACATGAAAACCTAAAGTGGGAAAAACCTTGAAGAACAATCTCAAGTATATGAATGAGCACCATATCAAAATAGAAAGTTTGCAAGAACCAACCCCTTTACTAAGCACCAACACAAAAACTATTTATGAGCACCAACCCATAAGAGCACCAACCTCTCTTATGTATAAAAAATAACTATCTCTCAATGTTTCTTACTCAACAAATAATATAACTCTACAATATCTCCTACTTTTCTCTCTTTGAAAAAAATACAAATCATGCACTCTCTTGCATATTAAAAATAGCTTCTCAAGCCTTTATTTATATCTTTCCAAATGACCTTTGGCCTTCACCCTTTGTGACCCTTCAATTCTCATGAAAAATGGCACTAAACTTGCATGACCCTTCGTATCCTTGCAATTGAAAAGTCATATAGTGACCCTTCATAAGCAAAAGCATCCTTTCCTCTTTTGCCTTTATCTTGGTGACTTTTCATATTCCTCAAAGTGTCCCTTCATGTAAAAATGTGCCATACCTCTTTTGTCTTCACATGTTGACTCTTGGAATTCCTCAAGGTGACTCTTCATGAAAAAATGCATCCCATTCCTCTTTCATATTTTACCCTGTGACTCTTGAACTTCTCCATGGGCCCTCTTTTGACTTATATGGAATAAAAAATATATTCATTAATATTAAATAAATATTAACAAACATTATCCAAGATATGAATATTAGAAACACCATTAAATGCAATGGGGCCTTTATCAATAATAATGCTAGACCTTTGACATCAATGAAAATATTTACAACAATCTCCCCCTTTATCATTGATGACAACCTCAAACTGAAACTATTGTATCCTAAAACCTACATATACTATCATCTAAAAAACATACATTAACTCCCCCTTACTGTATCAATCTACATGTATTCCATGTACCTATTTTTACACCTATACTTATACCTATTATTCTCCCCCTTTGACATCAATGACAAAGGTCCTACCTAGGGCTAACACTTAGCTCCCTCTCAACTGATGCTAAACCTCAATGGTAAAAAGTAAAAGAAATTACTCATAACTTCTCTTGCAGATACTCAAATGTGTCTTTTCATAGTGCCTTTGTGAAAATATCTACAATCTACTCTGTAGTACTGATATATTTGATCTTAACATATTGATCTGTAGCCTATTCTCTGAAGAAGTGATATCTAATGGGAACATGTTTTTTATTGAATGCATCACTAGATTCTTTGAAATATTTATAGCACTTGTGTTATCAAAAAAAAAAGAAATAGGTTCATCATACTTTACCTTGATATCTTCCAAATTTTGCTTCATCCAAAGCACTCGAGTACAACACAATACTACTACAATATATTCTACTTCAGCTATAGAAAGTGATACTAAATTTTGATTCTTGCTTAGCCATGATACTAATCTATCACCAAGGAAGAAAGCTCCTCCACTTGTACTCTTTCTATCATCCAAGCACCCTACCCAATATGAATCTTTATATGTAACTAAAGTGAAATATCTACCTATGGGATATCATAATCCATAATCTAATGTCCCCTTGATATATATGAATATTCTCTTCACTAGTTGAACATGATTATCTTTTGGAGATGACTGACATCTTGCAACCATACCTACTGCATGCATGATGTCTATCCTTGATGCTGTCAAATATAAAAGACTACCAATGATATATCTATACAAATATTGATCTATAATAGGTGAATCTTCATCCTTCCTCACCTTATTTACTATACACATTGGTGTGCCAATTTGTACACAATCCTTAAAACTGAATGTCTTCAACATTTCCTTGGCATATTTACTTTGAGATATAAAAATTCCTTTATCTAACTAAAATATTTGTAATCCTAAGAAAAATGACAATTCTCCAATCATAGACATCTAAAATTATTTTTGCATATTATCAAAAAAATTATTTTGTCATATTTTTAATATTTCCTCTAAAAATGATATCATCAACATAGACCACAACAATCAATTGATACTCACCTTCTGTTTTGATGTAGAGATTACTATCAGGAAATCTTCTTTTGAAACCTTGATCCTATATGTACTTATCAAGTCTTACATACCAAGCTCTAGGAGCTTATTTCAATCCATACAATGTTTTCTTCAATCTGCATACATGGCTACTAATATTTGAGAGAATAAATCCCTCAAGCTACTCAATGTAGACATCTTCTACTAGATTCCCATTCAGGAGGTATATTTGACATCCATCTGAAACACTTTGAAATTTTTAAACACTAAATATGCAAGAAATATTCTAATAGCCTCTAACCTTTCCTCTGGTGTAAAATTTTCTTCAAAATCTATTTCCTCAATCCGAGCATTTCTTTTACATAATAATCTTGCTTTATTTTTGGTCACTTCTCCATTTTCATTCAACTTATTTCTATAAACCCATTTTGTTCCTATCACATTATGATATTTTGGCCTAGGCACTAATTCTTAAGTATTATTCTTTTCTATCTGATTTAATTCTTTATCCATAGCATTAACCTAATGCTTATCATGTCTAGCTTTTGAAAAATGTCTAGGCTGAATTTTGGATAACAAAGAAAAATTAACTTGCTCAAATCAACTTATCATCATTCTTCTAGTGAGAATTCCTTTATTTATGTCCCTACTGATGTCTCTTTCATTATGATTTCTATGAACATATTTGGATGGATTTTTGGTTCCCTTTTTATCCTTCTTCTCATCTTCATCTAATTCTTCAAAACCTTCCTCTTCAATGATTTCAGGAATGTCTATTAGATCATTGATTTTTTGTGTTCCATCTTCTTCTATCTTGACACTTGTACTTTAAATAATTTTATTTTTTATGTTTTTATAACATTTATAAGCTTTAATTTTTCAATAATAACCAAGAAATATACCTTCATCTACTCTAGATTCAAACTTGTCAAGTTTTTCATCTATTCTCTTTATGAAGCATTTGATGCCAAAAACTTTGACATAATTAACTATTGCTAGTTTATCTTTCCATAACTCATAAGAAGTCTTGTCACTATTGAATATCAATAATGCTCTATTATGAATATGCACTACTATAGCAACTTCCTCTCTCCAATATTTATCTTCTATCTTAGATTCATTTAACATTGTCCTTGCCATCTCTAGAACTATTCTATTTTTCCATTCAACTACTTCATTTTATTGTGGAGTTCTAGCTACTGAATAATGTCTCTTTATTCCATGGTCTTCACAAAACTCAATAAATTGATCTGACATGAATTCTCCTCCTTGATCTAATCTTAGACACTTAATATTTAAACTAGTTTCATTCTCAACTAATGCTTTGAATGCTTTGAAATGACTGAAAGCTTCTGATTTTTTATTTAAAAACATTACCCAAGTCATATGTGAAAAAATCTCAATAAGAAATGTGAAATACTTCTCACCTTGAGTACTTTGAGTTTACATAGGTCCACATAGATCAGTGTGAACAAGCTCTAGCATCTGAGTAGTCGAGTACTCTTTTATTTTGAACTACCTTCTAGCCTGCTTCCCATGCTAACAACGTTCACAAAGCTTGTTGGAAGGCTTTGTAATATTTTGAAGATTTATGACTACTTGCTTCTTACTTATGTTGATAATATTGTAAAACTTTATGTGGCCCACTCTCCTGTGTCATAGCCAACTTTCTTCAATCTGACTCAAACAACATCTTTGACCTTTGATGTCTGATAGCATATACAAATTATTACCTGTTCTCTATGCATCTACAACCAATATATCTAAATATATTCTTCTAATTTAACAAACTTATACGTAAAACTTTAGTGTGTACCCCTAATCACACATTTGACTTACACTCAAAATATTATGCTTAAGACCTTCTACATATAAAATATTTTCAATTTTAGCTCTACCATTATCCAAACTTAGTGTGCCTTTTGTAGTAATTCTGGTAGTAGTATTGTCTCCAAATTTCACTGTGCCACCATTAATCTTCTTCAAGGTTATGATATTTCTCTTATCTTTTTCCATGTGACTCAAACATCCACTATCAATGAACCATGAATTTTTTAATTTATTTCATGTAAAGCAGTCTACACCAACATAGATTTTTTAGGTTGTTTCCTTTGCCATGAACCTGTCTAAACTTTTCTCTTGGTGAATGGATCCTTGAAACTCTGGTCCTTATTGACTAACTCAAGTATGATTATATAGTACCAAGATATGTTTCCAAATTTTTTACACTTGTAACATATTATGGCCTTTTCATTAAAGCCTGATATAGGAGCAAAAGAGTTGTGGCTTCTACTTGACTCTGCATAACTCTCCTTCTACTTATTTCTGAAAATATTTTCTCTTTTTCAACATTCTAATTTATTATGACCATATCCATTATAATAAAAATAGTAACCATAAAAATAGGACCTATTTTTGTATCTCAAACTTGATTGCCTTTTGTAGTTTTGTTCCCTTCAGCCTTCTTTGTTTGAGATGTCCTTTGTATTCTTAAAGTCTTCCCTTTTTATTTCTTTTTTATAAGATCTTTAGCATACTCTTTCCTTTTTCCTTGTCTATGAAAGTAGTGACCTCCTCTTTCTCTTTTTTAAAATCCAATACTTGCCATATCTGACATTGATCTTTGATTTTCTAATATCTTATTTAAAATATTAGTGCTAATCTCAAATTTTGAATCATTGGTTGCTCTATAACTGATTGCTTTATTTGTTTTCTCAAGATCTATTTTTAAAGAATCAATTTAAATAACATACCTTTGACATTCTTTACTTACTATTTTCAACTGTGCCATTAGATCTTCTTAATTTTTCTTGGTTTCTTCAAAGTGTTCTTATAAATCTTCAATTATTTTCTTTGACTCCTTTTCATTGTTCTCGATCTGGAGCTTTAATCTTTAATTCTTATTTTAAAGAGATTTTAACTCTTCTAAGGCACAAATGAGTTCTCCTTATAGATTCACTTAGCTTCATCTTTTTATTCTTCTTGATCATCTATACTTTTTCTTCTGGAGACATCTTCATGTTTGGCCATGAATAAAATCTCTTCTTCTTCTAAGTCACTGACTCCACTATCTTCGGCTAAGCTAAGATATTTAGAATACAAAATATTATTCTTGAATCTTTTCTTTAATTTGCCTTTGAAATTCTTCTTGTATGTATAATTTCCTTCTTCATTATCATCATTATCCTTATTTGGGAATTTAGCTAAAAAATGCCTAATATTTCCATAATTAAAACATTTAAATGGTAATTTTCCTTGATATTTACATGTGCCCTTTTTCAGAGTATGAATGAATAGAGATCCATTGTCATCTTTATCATCACTAAAATTATAACTTTATTCTTAAATTTTATCCTTCTCTTTCTATGATGTTTTGAAATTCGCTTCTCTCTTTGAAGGTTTATCTTGTTCAATCCGCATCTCATATGCCATAAGAATACCATGAAGCTCATCCATCTTTAGCTTGGCTGAATTCTTCATCTCATCAATTGATGAAACTTTCACATCATACCTCAATGGTAGAGATCTCAAAACCTTTTGAACCATAGTTGACTCTTCTAAATTTTCTCCAAGACCTTGAATTTAATTGACTATTTATCAACCCACAAGAGATAACTTGATTTATTTTATTCTTCTTCCATCTTCAAACTCTCAAACTATCTTCTAAAAGTCAAAAGCTTAGCTTGCTTAACCTTTCCATCACCTTTGTAAATATTTTCAAGTTTTACCCAAGTTTCATGAGAATAATTACATTACATAACTTTATCAAATTCTAATTCACATAAACCACATAAAATAACATTTTTTTCACTTGCCTTATTTTCTATTAGAGTAGTTACAAGTGTCTGTGGCTCTTCATATTCCTTGATCACTGATTTTCATATGTTGAATTCAAGGGCCATCAAATAAGTCTTCATACTTATGCTCCAAAAAAAAAAGTTTGTCCCATCAAGCAAAGGTGCCTTATTTGTAGAAAATCCTTCATCTGATCCAACCATTGTGCTTTCTCGATCTTCCTTCAAGCTATAAAATTTTTTCAAAAGGAACCTACTCTGATACCATTTTTTAAGCATGAAATATACTAAGAGGGGGGGGTGAATCAGTATATTATATATCTTTTACTTAATCTGATTTATTTTCTATAACCACTCAATAATACATTCAAGATATGCAATATAATTGTAATAATAATTTACACCACATAAGAGAGAGAGAGAGAGAGAGAGAGAGAGAGAGAGAGAGAGAGAGAGAGAGAGAGTAGATTTTTATGTGGAAACATAAAGTGGGAAAAACCACATAGAACAATCTCAAGTATATGAATGAGCACCAACTCAAAATACAAATTTTGCAAGCACCAACATAGCAACTATTTGTGAGCATCAACCCCTTAAAAATTTAATGAGCACCAACCCCTCTTGTGTATAAAACACAACTATATCTCAATGTTGCTTACTCAACAAATGAGAGAACTCTAGAATATCTCCTACTTTTCTCTCTTTGAAAACAAATTCAAACCATGTAATCTCTTGCATATTACAAATGGATTATTTATAGATTTCTAAATGAACTTTAGCCTTCACCCTTTGTGACCCTTCAATTCTCATGGAAAATGGCACCAAACTTTCATGACCCTTTGTATCCTTGCATTTGAAAAGTCATATGGTGACCCTTCATAAGAAAAAGCATCCTTTCTTATTTTATCTTTATCTTGGTGACTTTTCATATTCCTCAAATTTTCCCTTCATGGAAAAATGTGCCATACCTCTTTTGTCTTCACATGGTGACTCTTGAAATTCCTCAAGGTGACTCTTCATGAGAAAATGCATCCCATTCCTCTTTCATCTTTTACCCTGTGACTCTTTGACTTCTCCATGGGCCCTCTTTTGACTTATATGCAACAAAAAATATATTCATTAATATTAAATAAATATTAACACACATTATCCAAGATATGAATATTAAAAAATCCATTAAATGCAATGGGGCCTTTATCACCAATAATGCTAGACCTTTGACATCAATGACAATAGTTCCAATAGTAACTATGCCATAATTTAATGGAAGAATTTGAGTTTCTAGGAAGGAATATTACCCCTCTATACCATGAAGTTAAACCCCAACATGAATTTTAATAAGTTGGTATACCCAAAGAAGAAGACAATTCATGTTTGAGAAAAGAAAAACATGATGAATTAGATCTTGAATGGGCATATGAACTTCCATTCTACACAAAAGAACACCAATCTAGATATCATGGAATAAGTTTTGATGGAGTTAAATATGATCATGCAATAGTAGGTGAATTTTCAACAGACATTGAAAGAGATGATCTTCCCCAAGATGGATAAGATAAGGCTTTGATTTATGATACAATGGTTCCTAGTGAGAAGAAAACAAACTCATATGGAGTCAAGTTACAAATGTCATATGATTTCATTGACAATTTTGAATCAATGGACATGTTTGTTGTCCAAAAATGGACATATAAAGATGATATTGAAGTTGTCATTCCTTTGATTGATCAAGAAGAAGACTCCTTTTGGGAAAAGTTAGAAATTTTTTATTCCAATTTGGATAGTAGAATTGTAGCTCATGAAGTGGTTGATCTCTCAAATGAATAAGAAGAGGACTCCTTATGGGATGAATTATAAGTGTTTTTCTCAAGCTTTGATATCAGACTAACACCTCAAGATGAAAATATTCAAGAGATAAATCATGACCAAGCACACCAATTTAAGGAGCCACTAAAAGCTAGATTTGTTACCTATATAAGTTAGAATGATATCACTATTTAAGGCATATCTAAGGTTGATAGGTATCATGATGTAATCTCTAAAATTCAAGAAGATTTTTTCTTCATAGGATACATGTTTTTTATATTAATTCACTTGAAGACAACCCAAAGATAATTATAGTCAAGAAAAGAGCTAGATAATATCACATAATTTTCCCTTTTGATCCAAGTTTATCAAACCTTGGAGGTTAGTTTTACATAGTAGGTTTTTTTTTTTGTTTTCTCTAAGTGATTCTTAGGACAATGTGTGTCTTTTTTGGTATACTTGCTTGTTTTATGTTTTATCCCTTACTTTTTTGTATGTGTTGAAGGCATCATCAATAATGTCACTTGTTCTCAAGGATTGAAATCATTATTTGATCCATTTTGGGTTGTTGTTATGTGGTATGTGACTCCATATCCCAATGGATGCAAGAATTCTACTGGTCTAGAGTGCATAATAGGCATACACCCCCTATAGGTCACAAAAAATATTATCCAAAATGGCTACCCTAGGCCATTACAATTCAAAACATTTATTATAACTCTCTTTAACTTTGTTGATAGCCTTTTTTATGGGGATTTGTCTTGGTCTAGAGGTCATGCCTTGTCATAAGAAGGTGTCTTGTCAAGTCTGTTTGGTAAGTTCAAGGGCTATCTAAGGAGATTGAGTCAAAACACCTAGTCATGTCATAAATATCCTTCATTAAGTATCTTATGACATGTTTTTACCAAATATGATGGTAATTTTGAGAATTTCAAAATTCATTGGTTGTGATTTGAAACTTAATTCATTAAAGGACATGTCAATTATGAGGAACCAATGCCATATGTAGTAGTTGAAAGAGATTCTTTATATAATTTGGCATTTTCCAATTCATGTTATATCTCAGGTTGTCTATAGACTTCATAAAAGTGTCTAATTAATTCTTTGCTAACATACAATATATTTTGAAACCTTCTTGTTTGGTTATTCTAAAATTTAAACATAATATCAACATGTTGAAAGGTAGGTAACAAGACTATTTGAATGTTACAATCAATACATCAAGTTAGATAATACTCTATTGTCACCTTGTCCATAACTAATGTAGAGTATCCTTCTAGATGAGTAAGTCTAATTTTAGAAGAAGACATTTTGAGAAGGTCATGAAATTTTCCTATGATAATAAAGATAAAGTAAAAATAAATTGAAACATTTTTTCCCAACCATGGAAAATTTCTCGGTTTAAGGGATTAGAGCTCTATGAACAATCACTAATAGATCTGCTACCCATAAAACCTCTTCAAAATCCCATCATCTAATCTAATACTATGAATAAAATCTTGAAAATAATTGGAAATATAATAATAAGTGAAGACCATTCTAAAGGATAATAACAATTTATCTTACACCATGCTCAAGCATATATTTAATGCATGCACATGCCAAATGTGAACCTGCAGTCTTCAAGCACAAGAAAGAGTCCTATGATAAAACACCCGTGTGGTTTTGAGAAGTAACACATATGAGATAAAAATTAAATTAGTTTAGGGTATGGACATGATACCTTAGAGATTACTCATTAATGGATAAACCCATAGGATCATTCTTAAAGTGAAATTGTAGGTCACAGACCTAAGATCATTGGTCTAGTGCTTGCAAGTAAAGCCAAGTGTTTGAAGACATTTTAGATGTTTTGAGAATGATTTTGATCTTTAGACAAGTTTTTAAGGTTAATTAAATGATAAATTGGATTTGTAGACTTAAATTTATGTCATAAATGGTCTAAATGAGATTAAATGTAGATGTACAGGTTTGTAAACTTGTAGGTCCACATTTTTGATCAAAAAGACTAGAATCTTGAAAATAGGGAGTTGTTCAGAACCCTTAAGGCAATCCTTGTATTATTTAAATGAGAAAATAGTCAAAAAATACCTAATCTAGTCAAATAAATGGGCATGAAGTGAAAAATGGATTTTAAAAGGGTGATAAACAATGGAAGAGGTCAAGAAACCTAGATAGGACTAATAGAGAACTACATGTCTACCTTTAAGAATATAAGAAAAATATGTAATTTTGTATGTAAATGGAGTTTGGATCATTAGGATAAGTTTGAGGGGTTATGATAGATATGATAACATTATTTTTAACCCTTAGAAGGATTAGATAACACTAAAACATGGCTTCTAGGGTCAAAGTGCTTAAACAGGGATAAAACCCTACCTAAACCCTATAGGTGAAGAAACATAGCTTTGGGAAACATGGAGATTTATAGATAGATGAAATAACTCCATAGAGATAGTGGAGGTTTTTTATACCCAAAGTTAGAATTTATAAATGGAGAACAATATTTTGTGGTCCTTTAGACTAAAATACCTCTCTTGAGTAAACAAGTTATAGTTTTGAGCCCGAGAGACTACCTTTTAAAGCTCATAACTCCATGAAGAAGATGCATGGGTATAAATGGTACTGGCATTTATTGAATAATACTTCATGTTTTAATTATTTATCATTGATAATTACTGAAGAGGCATGTATGGTATTAATAATAACTAAGAAAGGATACCACCTCAAAACATTATTTTTGCCTTATTAAGAGATCGAGAAGATAGTTTTTGATCAAAAATTGAATGACAAGATGAATGGTTTCAAATGGATATTTGAGGAGTTAATGATGTCCCCCACTCCAAAATGGTGGAATTATTTTATAATTTGAGGCCCTTAAATTTTTGAAGAATGTTTTACAAGTTAAGGACCCTAAAGGCCTCATAAAACCCTTCTAAGAACCTGATTATTGAGTTTTAATTTCTAAAACATATAGTGAATTTTAATGGACATGGAAGTACCTTGATGACCCTTATGAATTTGAGGAACACATAATTAAAATATTATTTGTCACGTGTGGGTAGTAAAGGTATGTAAAATGGCCTAAGAGACAACATTTAAAGCATGTTTACTTAGGGTTGAGTAGGTCTAAATATCTAAAATAGTTTAAAAGGATTTGAAAGAATAGATAGATGTCTAAAGGTCCTATAAAATTAATTTTATGTGTCTCTCTAATGATAAAATATGTTTCTAGTTATGAACCAAGCCTACGTCAAGATTGTTTTCTTATTTGCATAAGATAGGGTAGGTTGTAGACCTATTGAATGTCATGAAAGGATTTTTTTTTTTTAGAACACCACTAAGAACACTTTTTGACACTCTTTAAAGTCTCCTCAGGTCATGACGAAGTGTAATTAGATGAGTAAAAGTATAATTAATTATGATCCCTTAGTATGACAATCAAGATCTTTGAGTGAGAAGTGTAGTGAGGGAGAAGGGTTTCAAGACACTTAAGATAAATTGAGATACCTTTACAACATCAATCTGAAAAGTTCTCAAGTATGTGAAGGTGTAAATAAGATAAAATGGTAACTCAAGGAGAGTTATATGATCAAGAATGCAACTTATCACTTCTCAACAAGAAGGTCAGCTTCATAGAAGAGTGATGAGTTAGTTAAGGATTTGAAGAGTCTCGCCTATGCCAAATCTCTAGAATATCATGATCACACCAAGGTAACACATGTTAAATAGGATGGTATAACTATCCTTTGGTATCTTTTCTTAAACTATAACTATTAGAGTAGAGGTTTTCATTTTTTCATATTTATTTATTATGGGATTTTTTACCTCTCTTGGAGTTTTCATACTTTCATGGAGAAACTTGCTTATGTGTGTAGGTTGATCGGGTGACTAATAACTAACTCCCTTGACTAGCTATTTTTTATATGGGATTTACACTTCTATTCTTGGCCTTATTGACCACCTTTTGTCGAGGATTTACTTGTCTTTTCCCTAGGTCTTTTGACCACATTTTGTAGTGGAGTTACTTATTTACTCTCCTATATGTACTCATTTCATTTGAGATATTTTCAATTAATTATATATTGGGTTTTGATCCACTTGATTTTTGAAATATTATCTTTGTGTAATTACATTTTACTTCAAAAACACTATGGTGTGTATAAGCTTTGTCTCATGTGAACTCGACCTTAGCATTTATGTTGTCCAAAACTAGAAACATATCTGATATGGTATTAGATCCATCCCTATAATTATGTGTATGGTTTTCTTTTTTTTTTGTTAATATATCTTTTAAAACTATGATATTTTTATTTGTAAAATAATCTCATTATACAATCTATTTGAGGGAGTTTTCATTTTGGTAGAGTAATTTGTTTTTACAAATCTGGTTCATTGGTAGTCATTACCATAGTTTTTGTGGTTTCTATGTGATTGTGTGTTTTGTGTGCCTTGGTTTATTTAATTGAAAAATACCTCCATGTACCTATACATCCTTATATTTGGTCTTCTATGTTTCATATTATCATGTGTATTTAGCCTCAACTGATTATATCTGTTTGAGAGACTAATTGACTAGTTCTATGTGTTTGAACATGTTGAGTCTACTCTCATTGCTACCCAGTTAGAAATACCATTCCACGTAACCCCCATGCTAAAATTGATTGGCTCAACATAAAAGACTTGCCAAAAATAGCATTTGGATATAAAAGGGGGATATATCCCACCCCACTACAATGACACAAGATTTGATACCATATGTAACAAATGGCTACACCAAAACCATGAGGCATTAGTGAAATCCACCATTAGGATCATAACATCACACCATGCTTCCAAAGCCTAGAATTTGTGCTAGATTTGTGCTTGTACCACTAGGATCCCCTGCATGTATAAGACCTAGATGAACATTGCCATGCTGACATAACCACCTGCTCCATGACTTGAACCCAGGTGGAGGCTCTGATACCACATATAATGAACTGATACACCAAAACCTTGAGGCATTAGTGAAATCCACCCATTAGGATCATAATAAATATCCTACCATTTCTTCCAAAACAAGATAAGTTTATTTAAATTTTACCTAATTTTTCAATACAAATCTAGCATATTAAATCACACTTATTAATAGCTTGATTTAAAACAAGGTGAAATAGACTACATTTTTTTTAATGCATAAGTTGTTAAGATGTTAAGTCATTATTCACAAACACTATTCATGGCCACTATTAATATGATGAGATGGTAGTTACTATTCACAATGGTGAGTTGGTAGTGACTATGTTGATGATGTGGTAATATGAGCTGGCAGTGATTATACCTATGAGGTGGCTCCTAGGTGATGTGGCATAGACCATAAGGTATCTTTCATTGTTAGAAATGTCAGAGAAAAAATGGGGTGTATTTCTCCTTTAGGCACATGTGTTGCATTTTTATTTTTCATGTGGGGATCATGTGGGGTGCATCTCTAGAGTGGAGTAAGTGGGTGTGTGGAGAATAATTCTATTGAAGCTCCACAGTCCTAATTCTTGGATAAAGATAAGATATTATTAATCATATTGTGTCTTTAGTGGTTAAGTGGAGGATAAAGGATAGATTATCACATGGAGGTGGTGATGCTTTTGTCTAAAATATTCCCACTATGTTTTGGACTATGCACAAGTGGTAGACATTGTGAATAGTGACCACTTATGCATCCATATGGGAACTCATATTTACTATCCATTATTCACTTCTCTCCTTGTATTATATATATGTATGATACTCCCTCTTTATGTAAGTAATCTTGGTAGATAGGAAATCAAGTGTGTAAGCTTGGAAGTTTAGAGAAGCTTGTATGTTAGTTTTGTAACTAGTTTATTAGTTTATAAAGCTTTGCATAGCTTTAATGCTTATGTGAAAGAATTGTAAGTGAGGAGTGTGTTGAGAGGAATATTTATGGAGAGGTTGTTGACTTTTTAAAAGTTAATAATAAGATTAAAACTACCATTTGCCTATGTTTTTTGTTTGTACTTTTTAAGGTTTCCACATTATCTACTTGTGTAATGTGTTCTTCTTTATCATTGATTTTATATCATGTTCTTTATGTATTTAATTTCTTAGACAACATGATATTATTTTTGGCATGTTGTTGTCATTGATGTCAAAATGGTGCATCTTGATTCATGGTGATTGATCATTGAGGTATGTGGCAAGGTGAGTTTGTAGTTATCATTGATGTCACTAAGATTTTAATTGATGTCATTTAGGTTATTTTTTCATCATGTGAGTCTTGATTGTCATAAAGAGGTATGATGGTCAAGTAATCATTAAACCATGGTTATGAGGTTGTAGGTTTGCATGAGGTAATGAGAGTATGTTTATCAAAAATATATTGTTGAAGTGGCGTGAGAGTTCTATATAAATAATTTTCTTTTTTTATATCATTGAGGTAATCATATTTGAGTACTAGTTCTTGAGTATAAGGTGTCTTGAGAAGCCTAGTCTAGACCCTGTGAAAAGGTGTGCATAGTGAAGTTTGGTAAAATAAGTGAGAAAAATATTGTGAGAGTTTTTGGGAATTGTGTTATCATGTAATTAAAGTGTAGATACTTTAATAAGTACTTCAAGGTTAATTTCCAAGTTTAAATCTCTTAAGAAGCCTAGTCATGGCACTAGTCATGGCATGTAAAGTCCTTATAAGAATGTATGAGTATGGTGACTTGGTCAGATGTATTCATTTAGGCATGAGAAGTTGTATTAGGTTTATTTATCATGTATGTGAGGCAATAGATCACTCATGAGAGTCTCAAGGTGAGCCTATAGGGGTAGAACCTTTAGACTAAGTCTGCACCTAGACCACTTCTAAACCCTGTCTGGCTTAATGAGGTATCATGATCTATTATCAAGGCATGAAAAGGATGTATGGTAGTGATTAAAAATTATATATGTTTATTGATTATGTGAGCGAGGTGGATAGTACATAGAAAGAGGTATGAAGGTTAGTATTAAGGCCTAATATGGTTTATAGGTCAAGGTATAGACAACAAATAGAGAAAATGTGGGCTAATGAGGGTCATGATTAGTATTTAAGGTGTTTAAGCTTAGGTAATAATTTTCATAGGTGATTTATGTTGTTTCAAGTTTTTTCATGCAGTTTGAGGTTATATTTTGAAGGGCAAGGAATGGAAATTTATATTAAGGTATTTTAAGTGCTGAGAATGAAGGGTTCTCAACTTAAAAAGGATTTTATTGTGATCATTGGCTCATCAAAACATTACATGGAAACCTAATATATGTATGGTATATGGGGAGGGGTCATATCTAAAAAAATTGGTTATTTTTTTTTGGATTGAAGTGTTATGCTTTATGAACAATTATTAAGAATGGGAATAGGTTTAAACCCTCTTAGAAACCTAATAAGGACATGATGTTGAAGATGTTGACCAAAAGTGCCAAAAATGAATTGGTATGCTTAGGTAAGATATTTAATATCATATTGACTCTCCCAGGTATCTCTAGGTGGTATTATTTAGAGAAAGGAGAGAGAAACTGTTGAGTTACATGCTTATTTTTTAAGAGGTTATTATAACTATCAGAAGTTATTTTAAACATAGTAAGCAAATGTATGGAGGAAAAATTTAGAGACTAATGTTTTATGTCAATTAAGGTTTATATATAGGTTATATTCCTAAATGTGTTAACTTGGTCATCCAAGTTAGCTAATTGTTAATAGGCCAAATGGTGCAAATAGTGAAAAACCTAGACAATAGTGAGAAGATGATTAGGAATGTGTCATCATGATATAATGATGAAACCAAGTACATGGAGATGTTTTTTTAACTATTTTATCCTATTAATTATTGGTATAAACCTTTGAATTTGGGTATAGTGGTGAAAATAATGAAGCCAAAATGGCTTATCTGGCTCAGTGAGGACTATGTGTAGTAAGGTCAACAAGTTGGTCTATAAGACTAATAGTTTCCACTAAAACAAATGATGTTTATATTTAAAGATGGTCTAGATATGTCACAAGATAATATAAATACATAATAATTCTTTTAAAGTGATCATAAAGGTGTTGAAGGTCAATATCATCTTGCATGTGCTTTAAGGTAAACTGCCAGTTCTGAATAAGTAAGTTATAGTGATGAGTTTAAGGATCTATATCCTGAATTGAAGTATATAGTACATATGGTTTTGTTTTTTATGACTTTAATATATCTTTAATGCTTTTGGAAATCTTTAATTTAGTATAATATGTTTAAAATTTGAAGTCAAAAGGTTTATTTGGTTCATACAAGACTCTGTGAAATAAAGTCAAAAGATTAGTCTACAAGACCAATGTTTGATATTAGAGCTTATGATTTTTATGATTAAGTTTGTTATGAAGAGGATAAAAAATATTTTTAATGTATTGATAATAACTGAAAGCATACTTTTAGGTGTTGGATGTCAAGTAGTTTCATGAGTGGCTTTTTATAGTTCTAGCAGTTTTGATTGAGCATACTAAAGAGATGATTTTAAGCCCTTTTTCCCTAAATTGAAGTGTTTAAACCATATGGTGATGAATAAAAGGACATATATACTCTGAATACATAATTTATTGATCATTTTTTATTGGATTAAGTGAGTTTGAGATTTATTATTGAAAGGTAGATTTTTGGTGTACACAACCCTAATGGGACTGAGTACTAATAAAGGGTTTCAAGTAGTGATTTATTGTAAACTATCATTTTAAAAATATAAGACATAAATGGGGGTATATATTATTATTATTTTATATTTTCCTACCATGTGTGGAGTTTTAAAGTGTTCCAAATAAGACAAAGTGTAACATTTCCTAAAGTAGACCTAAAAGTGATATAAGGTCTAATAGATATACGATAGACCAAAAATGACTCAATATTCATTTGAATCATGTTTATGATATGTCAAAAGACCTATTATAAGGCTGAGAAGAGGTTAAGGGTGAGTATCTAACTAAGTGGAATATGAACATGGAATGGTATATATACAAGGAATTTTTAGGCCTATTTGTGCATGTAGAGAGTATGAGAATAATATAACACATTATTGAGTATAAAGAGGTATTTTAGATCATCATAGGGGTGTATATAAACTATATTGAAGATATAATAGGGGTATTATAGATGAAAATTAAGGTCATATGACCTAATCTATCTTGAAGAGACCTAATTGAGTGAAGAAGCCCAGAAGGTAGTTTGAGAGAGATAAAAGAGTAAGAAGAGTTAAATAAGGTGATCATCATCTATTGTGTGGGAAATATTATTTTATTAAGGTGATAATTTTTTTTAGGTTTTTGAGTTGGTTCTAAGTCATTTAGGGGGTTGGTGCCTCCTTGCAAGTTGGTGTTTGTTAAATCCTTGTTAAGTGGGTGTTTGACTAGTTGGGGTTAGTGTTCCATGTGTAGTAGGTTATTCACTAAAGATTAGGTTTTGTATTATAGTACTATAGTTCATTTTCATATATCATTGGGTTTTATTACACTTTAGGTTTTCCCACATATGTAATGTGTTATCTTGTTTCATGATCTTGTATGGTTGCATATGCTTTGTTATATGTTCGTATTTGTATGAATGGTTCATGTATGATTAAGTGGAATTGAATGAATGTTTTAAAAAGATTGATTTAACCTCCTCTCAGTTATTTTTCTTCCAAAAAATGGTATCAAAGTAGGTCCTTTGAAGTAGGCCTAACATCCTAAAGGAGATCCTAGAAGCAAGGATGTCTAATAGTCAAGTTAAAGGAGGTTTCTCTACTATTAAGGATATGTT
>JARHVA010005071.1:945000-952500 GCA_037957365.1 Torreya grandis | reverse complement strand
ATTCTCAAGGGAGATTCCTACCAAACAAGCCACAATTTGATACCAATAAGGAACCATAAATACCTTTAGTAACTAATAATCTTGTTGAAAAATATACCATAATCCAAAGGGATATTGAAGAAGGAAACACTACAAATCGATGAAAGAAGCTTGAAAAAGAAGTACTATTTGCTTTGAAAAAGAAAACAAAAGCAAATGAAGCATTATCTAAGTGAGTAAAAAAATAAAGGAGAATAACTTCATGAGCCAAACACTCTATAAAGTAACATCAGAACAACATTACAACAAGGATTTCTTGAACAAATGAAAGAAATTTCAAGAGAATCGTTAGATTTCTCATCTAGTAGAAAAACTATGGATTAGCATATAGATGTTTACTATCATGCTAACAAAGGGAATGATATATAATTTGAAGACATGATCTTGAGTAAATTTGGTGTCCATATCACAATAAAATCCATCATGAATGGGGAAGGATAGTTTGCATATGACAACATGACTCCGAACATAGTTACTTTTGAATTTCCTATTCTAGATGCAATAGGCATAACAAAAATAAAAAATATCCCACCCTCAGAGGCCTTGCCCAATTTAGAGGTACATTATCAAAATACTTTAACATATTTTTGTTTGAATTTTATATCCTCTATAAAATCTATGACTAAAACTAAGATGCACATAAATTGAAACTTTTTCTAGCCACCCTCAAAGACTCAGCACTTTGTTGGTTCATGGGACTAGGTAGTAATTGAAACCACACATAGGATGACAAGAAAAATAAATTTTTGGTTAAGTATCAGGAATATGAATGATGAATAAATTATAGAAGAAATGACATCTTTAGGATGATTCAAAAAGGGGATGAATATTTGGAAGACTATGTTGAGTGGCTCATGTTCAATGTAGAGAAATTCTAGCAAAGTGCAATAGGAGAAGAACCTCTAAAAATCATATTCCTAAAAGGAGTCTTAGAAGATTGTCTAGAATCCTTGGACCTAATTAGTGGGGGAGATATCTCCCATCTACCAATTTTATACATTAAGGAGTTGAGCAATAATTATTCCAGGCTTGCCATAAACAAAGTTAGGGGTAACAAGCTTCCACTGGTAGTTGCAAGTGGCATATCAAAATCTAAATTTAGTAATCTATTACAAGATACGAAATAGGATATCATTATTCACTTGGCTACCCAAATGGATACCCTGAACTCAAGGTAAAAGTAAGTAGCCTTGGATCAATTTTTGACCATCTATTATCCTAATTATAAGAAGAAGAAAACAGATTGTAGGTGTCACAAGATTTAGGATAAAGTAGATAACATCACAGATAAAAATAAAAAAATAGTAGAGTTACATGTTATGGGAGGAGATGCAAACCAATTTTTATATGTTGCACAAAGAAATCCATGGGCTCAATGACCATATTATCTAGGTATGGGACAAAATTCACCTTTTGTAAATTATACCTCCTTTAATTCATAATTTACAAATACTACTCCTAACTAGAATAATCCATGGATGAATGTCCCACCTCTTAATTTTATGTGGAAGCCACATCAAACAAGATACCCCACCACCTCTTAGTATCCTCCATAAAATGTATGCCCACCTTGGATACAAGCTTGGAAACCACCCGAAGGCCCCCCATTCATAATAGAGACCTAATCAACCTTGGGAAAACTATCAGGGAGGATTCCCTTCATAATAAAAACTTCCTACTCTTATGCCCAATACACAAGCTGCACCCAAGCCTAATGAGCTCCTTGCCCAACCTATGTAAAATTTTATAAATAAGTCAGTGTAACTGACATCCAATACTGAACCTATTTAGTACCCAGCATATGTGGTGGACATCCATGAGGTTTACCTATGTTTAGGAAAAGTTTTACCACCCCCATCCCCCCATAATAATGGATCTAGATCAATAAAATCTAGAAGGTCATGATAACCCACCTTCACCACTAAAAGAAATCTTTGAACTATCAAATAAATTTATTGATGAAGTAGCCCTATCATTTCTAGAATGTCTTAGCCTTCAAAACCATGGAATTGAGCCTAAATTCGATTTTATAAGATAACTCAAAAATCTCTATGTTAAAATTCTTCTCTTTTAGGCCATCAAGGATGTGCCCATATATTTTAAAGATGTTAGAGACTTATGTATACGTAAACTTGGAAGGAATTAGAAGGATCCCAATACAGTTTATGTAATTGGCTAGCTGACATACATTATACTAGGAAACAACCTACCAAATAAAATTCAGATTTAGGATGCCCAATAGTAACAATTTAGATCCATGATCAATAACTATCCAATACATTGATAGACCTGGGGGATGTAATAAATATAATGACAACTAAAACCATGTATAAAATACAATTGAATAATATTCATCCCACATCTATAATGATACAAATAGATAATAGGTCTATAGTCAACCCAAAAGGCATCATTGAAGATCTTATCATTATTATAGATTATTGAGAGTATCCTACAAATTTTATTATGTTATAGCCAAAGTCTAATTTAGGTGGATATCCTCTTATCTTAGGATAACCTTGGCTTTCCATAGTTGATGCCTTCATTAGTTTTAGATCAAGTGACATGTTAACTTCCAATGGCAACCACACTAATAAGTTGGTCCTCTATCCCTTAACACAACTGACCTTAACATTAGAGCATACATTATGGCCTGAAGAAGATGAGGTAGACCAACCTCCTTAGATTCCTATATTTACCATAGACCATGTATGTACCTTGGCTGATAAGAAAGAAGATTCAATTCTCTCCAATGTTCTCTAGAATAATTACCAAACTCATTCTACAGATCTCAACCACCTGTAATGTGTTGAGTGCCAATTTTCTAGTCTCTGGAAAGAAGATAATTCTGATGCATCTGTACAAGAAATATTCCACTTGCTACTACCTCATAACTGTATCAAAACCATATCTATTAGTAATATAAAAATAATGAAATAACTCTCATAGTAAATTGAAATCTCTCTAGGAAAAACATTGCTTATTAATAGCAAGTTTGAGTCAAATGAGTAAAAGTGCCTAGTTAGCATGTTGCATGCAAATAACATGATTTTACATGGGATTATAAGGATATGCAAGGAATCAGCCTAGAAACATACACATCATATCTATATCAAACAAGAGTTCCAACCAATCAAATAGACATAATGTAGGATGAATCTATCTCTTAGAGAAATATTCAAAGTGGAATTGTAGAATCTCCCAACCACTAGATTTATATATCCCATCTTAGACAGTGAATGGGTTTCACTATTAGTAATTATACCAAATAAAAGTAGAGAAAGGCATGTATGCATATATTATAGGAAACTTAATATAACAACCAAAAAGGATAATTTTCCTCTAACCTTCATTGATTAGGAGTTGGACACACTAGTAGGGAAGAAATATTTTGCCTTTCTGAATGGCTTCAGTGGTTACAACTAGATTAGGATTACTCTTGAGGACCAAGATAAGACCACCTTTAATTTTTCATGGGGTAATTATGCTTATGTTGTATTAAATTTTAGGCTATGCAACACTCTAACAAAATTCTATAGGTTTATCTTGAGTATCTTTATAGATATGGCCAATGACTATGTAGAAATCTATATGGATGACTTCATTGTTTATGGAAAAACATTTGATAAGTGGTTGAAGGACCTGGAGAAAGTGCTACAATGCTTTTAAGAGCACAATTTGTCTTTAAGTCACATGAAATGCTACATGCTTATGATATAAGGCATTTTATTAGATCACCATGTATCTATTGAAGGAATTAATATTGACCTTGAAAATATTAGCATCATAAAAAACCTGCCTATTCCTCAAAAACATAAAGATGTTAGGAGTTTTTTTGGACATGTTGGTTAATTTAGGAGGTTTATCAATCATTTTAGCAAAGTAGTAGCACCATTATTCACTCTCCTGACTAAAGATACTAGATTCATATGGAATCCTACATGTGATATAGCCTTTAAATAATTGAATGAATTATTGACCACCACCCCTATTCTATGTGGTCCTAATTGGAAGCTTCCCTTACATATTCACATGGATGCTTCATATATTTTCCTAGGAGCTGTGCTAGGCCAAAAATTAGATGCAATCAATTATGATATATATTTTATAATCAAGAACCTACAGGAAACAAAATTAAATTACACAATCATTGAAAAATATTTCTTGGTAGTAGTCTATGCTATGAACATGTTTCATCACTACATCACATGGTATCAAGTATTTATTCATATAGACCATGTAGCCATTAAGTACCTTATGAACAAACCAACTATCCTAGGTAGAATGATAAGATGGTTTCTCTTATTAAAATAATTTGATCTAACCATTTTAGATAAGCCTAATAAGGACAATGTTATGGCTAACTTCTTATCATGTCTATGATTCCCTCAAGAAGATATCATAGTGGATGACTCATTTCCAAATGAGCACCTATTTTCTCTCACCCTTAAAACACCTTGGTATGTTGATATTGCTAACTACCTTACCACAAGGTTACTTCCACAACACTTCCTACCTAAACAAAAAAGTGCTTTGATTTAGAAAAGTGTCAGGTATTCATGGCTATTCAGATTACTTTTCTATACTAGGCCTGAATCCATCATCAAAAGATGTCTCAAAGAATATGAAGTTCTAGATATCCTTAAAGCTTTCCATGATGAACCCTATGGAGGGAACTTTTCAACCAAGCATACAATAGTCAAAATATTAAATATAAGATATAATTGACCCTCACTCCATAAAGATGAAATAAGGTGTACTTCTCATTATGACAAATGTCAACATATGGGGAGACCCACACATTCAGATGAGATGCCTTTACAGCCTCAAATGGTGCCTGAACCATTTAAAAAATAGGGCATAGAATTTATAAAACCTTTTGATCTAAAATATAATAATAAAGAGTACATCTTTGTATGTACTGAGAATGTCACTAAATGGGTGGAAGTAAAGGCTCTGACACATGCTAGGGTTGAGAAGGTGGAATCTTTCCTCTATGAAGAAATATTCATAAAATATGGTGTGCAATGAGAAATAGTCACTGATCAAAGACCCCAATTCAAAGTTAGTTTAATTATTTATTTTGTCTATTAATATGAAATCAGGCATAAGAAATCAACTCCATATCATCCAAAGTCTAATGGATAGGTTGAATTCATCAACAAGGAGTTAGAAAATATTTTGACCAAGACTATTAGTATGTCTTATAAAGATTGGCAGGCTAGACTTTCTAAAACTATTTAGGCTTACAAAATCACATGATATACTACTAAAGGCTTCACCCATATGAGTTGGTATAAGGGGATAAACTTGTCTTGAAAATTGAATTTGAGCACAAGATGTTACAAACAACACTAGAACTTGGGATGGATATATTTGAAGCATAAAAAGAAAGGCTTATGCAACTAAATGCCTTAGATGAATATAGAAAATAGGCATTATAGAACATATAACTTGAATAATACCAATGAATTGGATGGCCTGATAGGTATATTAAGACTAAAAAATTCAATGCAGAAGATTGGGCCCTTCTTTTTGATTTAAAATACAAGGATCACAAAGGAAAACTCTAAACCAAATGGCTTAGTCCATTTGAGATTGAGCATGTTTATGACAATGGAGTAGTTCAACTCCAAACCATTGATCTGGTAAGATTTTGTCTACTAGTCAATGGTTATAGATTAAAGTTGTAAAAAATCCACTCACTCAGGAGGATTTTGCCAAACACATACACACACAATTACAAAATAGATAAAATGATGTGCTCGATCAACATGATGTCTCACTAGATAAAGGGAGAACCAGCCAACACATAGATGAAAAAGGAGAGGAGGGCATCTTAGACCTCCTTTGGCATGAATATTGAGACCTTCACTTGGTCCTTAACCAATCACCCTCACTGGCAAGGATCTAGAATAAACATTCTACTATAGGCAATAGTTAGAGTTAGAAAAACCCAATAATGAAAACCCTTTTTGGGCATTATTGGTTGTTTATAGGTAGAAAACCAACCTATTAACTAACTAAAACTATAAAATGGGCCTAAATAGAAAACCATCTTGCTAGCTATTTAGGGGTAAAAATAAAAATTAAAAATACACAATTATTATGAGTAAAACTATTCATTTTCCTCCAATTTCCATGGGCTATTCTATAGCTAATATAGGCACCTCCCTCACCACTACTATAGGCACCTTTGTCAATGAAGGTATTACTTCAATTTATATGGGCTCTTTTATAGCTATTTTGGGAACCTTCCCCATAACTGGGCATAATTTTTCAATTGAAATGGGTGCCACTTCTAGTTTCTTCAATTAGGCCCTAATGCCTCTCTAAGCACATACAGGATAGTTCTTCACAAACTCTAAGTTATGGCCTTGTCTATGAGATTTTGAGTGATACATGGAAGACACCATAAAATATAGAGGAGAAGTGAAGGAAGATTAAAGCAAAAAATTCAAAACCTTTCTCAGACCTACCCTTGAATAACAAGGTAAGAGCCATAACAACATACATTCCAATCTCCATTTGGAATGTTACAGACTAGAATTTATGACTAAAAGAACACACATAAAATAATTTCAACTTTGGTTATTTAATAGAGATGATTTTACTCTATCACATAGTGAGATCTAGGATTGTTGGAGCATAGATCCCAAGTTTGAAAACCCTACTGATTACTAAAGGAAAAAATCACTAGGCATAAAATACATAGGGATTAAGACAACACAAAGACATTTTTATCAGTAGGATCATGTAGAGAAAGACACAAAGGAAAAACACCCTCAGCTACCCTCTTCCATGTTCATACAACACCTAATTTGGATAACATAGATCTATAGTAACCACCTTATTATAGGAGGGTAATAATATTTCATAGACCCTTGTTCCAATTTCATGAAAGCTATCATGATTACATATAGGCAAGTTGAGGGTACTATAAAAGGCTAACATACTATGATATCATAATTACTTAAATGGTCCCACTGTAGTCTATTTATAACTACTAGCAAAATCATTACATTATTTTAGCCACTTGCATGAAAATCATCTATGTAACTTAGGTAAACTATTAAAAAGGTACACCATATATTTTAATCATAGAAAATTATGTATTGTTTTAATATAGCATGTCTTATATTGAAAAATATATTAAATCATTAACATGCCATTCATTAATACCTCTCAACTCAAACTTAAACCCTCATGATGATGTCTCAACCCACACTTATATCCCTGATCATGACCCCATTTTATCTCTTCTATCCTACTAATTCTACTTCACTTGGGGACAAGTGATAGCTTATGTGAGAGGGGGAAAATATTGTGGGAAATAATATAATTCACTATGGGATCTATACATATGAGATTAGATTCCATAATAACCTATAGGTAAAATAATCACTTTCATTATTTTCCTTACAAGTAACACCATTCATGCAAAGTTGAAGCATGCCATAA
>JARHVA010005071.1:875000-937500 GCA_037957365.1 Torreya grandis | reverse complement strand
ATATAATATTTTTAATTTATTTATAATCACTTAAAGTATCCTTTTATGTTTTGTGTGTCAAGTAGTTTCATGAGTGGCTTTTTACTATTCTGGTAGTTCTAAGTGAGCGTACTAAAGAGATGAGTTTAAGCCCTATTTCCCTAAGTTAAAGTGTTTAAAGAATATGGTGATGACTATAAGGTCATATATACTTAAATATGTAATGTATTGATCATTTTTGAGTGGCATAAGTGATTTTGAGCTTCAGTATTGAAATGCATTTTTTGGTATACACAGGCATATTAGGACTAAGTACTAATGGAGGGTTTCAAGTAGTGATTTATTGTAAAATGTCTATTTGAGCTTATAATAAATTAATTATGGTATATTTTATTTTTATATGATATGTTTCTTCTATTTGAGTATTTATGAATTGTCCTAAGGAAGTCAAAGTGTAACATGTCTTAAAGTAAATTTATTGGAATTAGGTCTCCATGAGATAATGAGGTAAAATAGAGTTATGATAGACTAAAAGGAACTAAATATTAATTTTAATAATCTTTATTAGATGTAATAATACATATTACATTGATACAATAATATTTTAATGGTGATAAACTAACTAAGTGGCATATCAACAAGGAATGGTATATATACAAGGCAATTTTAAGCATATTTATGTATGCAAAGAGTATGTGAATGATATAACACATTATTGAGTAGATGGAAGTATTTTATACAATTATAGGTGTGTGGATAAACTATAATGAATATATGACATGGGTACTATATATTTATATCAAGGTCATATGACCTGATCTATTTTGAAGAGACTTAGTTGAGCAAAGAAGCCTAGAAGGTAGTTGGAGAGGGATATAAGAGTGAGAAGAGATAAAGAAGTGATAATCATATATTTTTTGAAAAACAAGGTGTTATAAATGTGATCAAAAATTTTAGGTGGCTATGTTGGTGCTGAGTCATATATGGGGTTAGTTCCTCCTTACAAGTAGGTGCATGATAAAGCCTAGTTAAATGGGTGCTTGTCTAATTGGGGTTGGTGCTTAATGTGGAATAGGTGCTTTACTAAAGATTAATTTTTGTCTTATAGGACTATATTAAATTTTCATATATTTTTTTAATTCCCCTTTATGATTTTCCACATATGTAATGTGTTATCTTGTTTCATGATCTTGTATGGTTACATATGCTTTGCTAGATGTTCATGTTTGTACGAATGGTTCATGTATGTTTAAGTGGAATTAAATGAATTTTTTGCAGACACTGATTCAACCCTAATATTAGTGATTGTGCTTATAAAAATTATTTTCTAACATTTAATATCACAGCTAGGTTCTTTATAAAACTCTTTTGTGAGAGTTTTATATTGAGCTAGGGAACTTTGTGCAAGTGGAAGCTACTACAATGACAGGAGTAACTGGATTTAAAGTAGATAAATTTGATTTTATAAACTTATCCATGTGGAATTTGAATTTGGAGGATTTGTTAGTGTATAATGACCAAGATTTATCATTTAAGGGTCTTGTAAGTAAACCTAGTAGTATGTCAGATGAAGATTATAGCAAGATGTATAGAAAAATAGTTTTTACCACCCATAAATTGAGTTAGGGAACTTTGTGCAAGTGGAAGCTACTACAATGATATGAGTAACTAGATTTGAAGTAGATAAATTTGATGGTATAAATTTATCCACGTGTAATTTGAATTTGGAGGATCTCTTAGTGTAGAATGAACAAGATTGCTGGAAATATTGTCATTGATGTCAAAGGTTTAGTATTATTGGTGATAAAGGCTCCATTACATTTAATGTTGTTTGTAATAAATATATTTTGGCTAATATTAGTTAATATTTATTTAATATTAACAAATATATTTTTGGTTGCATATGAGACAAAAGAAGGGCCCATGGAGAAGTCGAAGAGCCACAGGGTAAAGACAAAAGAAGGATGGGACATATTTTCCCATGAAGAGTCATCTTGGGGAATACCAAGAGTCACCAAGTGAAGACAAAAGAGTATGGGTGAATTTCTCATGAAGGGACACTTTAAGGAATATGAAAAGTCACTAAAGATTAAGACAAAAGTGGGAAGGACGTTTTTGGTCATGAAGGGTCACCACATGACTTTTCAAATGCTTGGATATGAAGGGTCATCCAAGATTGGTGCCATTTTCCATGAGGATTGAAGGGTCACAAAGGGGGAAGGCCAAAGGTCATTTATAAATCTATAAATAAAGGCTTGAGTAGCCATTTGTAATGTGTGTGTGAGAGGTTGATTTGATATTGTGATATCTAGCTTAGAAGAGCAATTGTGAGAGATGAATATGATTTGTATTTGTTATATCTAGCTTAGAAGAGCAAAGGTGAGAGAGAGGAAGGAGATGTTGTATTGATCTATCATTTGTTTAGATAGCAACATTGAGAGATAAGTGTGTGGTATACACAAAGGGGTTGGTGCTCTTGTGGGGTGGTGCTCACGAATTGTTGCTGAGTTGGTGCTTGGCAAAGGGGTTGGTGCTCCTGTGGGTTGGTGCTCACGAATTGTTGTTGGGTTGGTGCTCGACAAAGGGGTGGGTGCTCCTGTGGGTTGGTGCTCACAAATAGGTGCTGGGTTGGTGCTTCGCAAAGGGGTTTGAAGCTCTTATGGGTTGGTGCTCATGAATTATAGCTGAGGTTTGTACTTGGCAAAGGGGTATGGTGCTCCTATGGGGTTGTTCTCACAAATATATTTGAGATTGATTATTTGTGGTTTTTCCCACATTGGGTTTCCATGTTATATCTGGTGTCTCTCTCTTGTGTGATGTTTATTGTTTGAATTTTATTGCATATCTTGAATGTTTGATTAAGTGGAATTTGATAAAGGGAAAGTTTTATAAGATATATAATATACTGATTCACCCCCCCCTCTCAATATATTTTGTGCTTAACAATTGGTATCAGAGCAAGTTCCTTCAAAAAGGGTTTAATAGCTTGAAGGTAGATCAAGGAAAAGCACAAGATGGACAAGTAGCTAAAAAAGGAGAATCAAGAATTTAAATCTATGGTTGAAGCTCTTAAGGAAAAGGTGTGTATCTTGGATTCTAAGTTGGCTATAGAAGTAAAAGAAAATAAGATATTTATTCAGGATCTTAAGAATCAGTTAGAGGTTACAACTTCAATTTTAACATCAAAAGAAGAAGAATGTAATCAGTTTAAGGTTGAGTTAGGTTTTTTAAAGGATAATCATGAGAAGCTTATAATCAAGGTTGAGAAAGATCATGAAATATTGGTCCAAGGAAAGAAGGATGCAGGTTTTGAAGGCAAATCAAAGAAGTCGATCAGGTAGCCGAATGCTTTTAAGTTTTCAAATTCTTTTCATGGCCGTTGTTTTATTTGTCATCATGTTGGTCATAGGGCAAGAGATTATATGAGGAGAAGCAATCAGTCACATTAAAGAAAAAGGTATGAGAAATATTGTTTGCTTTTGTTGTCATAAGGTTGGCCATATTGCTAGATTATGCCAAAATAAAGTAAAGATATATTCAAAGTATGTCAAAGGTTACAGAGCCCCTAAAAGATATGATAAGAGTCAAATTAAGGTTTGGAGACCTAAAATAGTAAAGGTTGATCAGGTTGAGTTCAAGAGTGAAAATGAATTACTTGTTATAGTAGATAAAAAATTAGAAGAGAAGGATTGTGCAGAATCTCTTGTTACATTTGAGCATGAGCTTTGTTAAGATAAGATAGTTGCAAAAGTTGAGAAAAAGAAAAACATCATAAATGATAAGGTTAGTAAGTCAAAAAGGTTAGACATGCTTAAATGGATTCTAAAATAAAAACACAAGAAGATCAAGGAACAAATAGAGGAGATGTGGGAATCCCCTGAGATTTGTTTCTAAGACCCTTTTGTGTGGGGTGTCTCTTATAGGCTTCAAGGAGACACTTCTAAGAAAATTGAAGCATGATGGATGCTTTTGGGTCTTGGTTATGTTACAAGACAAGAAGGTGATTTGGCAGATTAATTTGTATATCTTTTGAGGGAATATATTTTTGAAGAAAATTTTGCATCAATATTATGGTTTGAGGCTATTAGAATGATTCTTGCATATGTAGTGTTTCAAATGATTATGGTCATAAGAAATTAGAATGTTTAAAAAGAGATAATAGTTTTAGAGAAAAAGAAAAGGATACTCATGCAGATTCAATCAAGAAGGATCAAAGTTTCAAAGCTCCATTCATCAAGAAGGTTCAGTCATGTTCATGGTAGAAGAAACAACTTGAAGATTCTATGATGGTGCAGATAGCTCTACATGTGAGAGATAAAAATTAGCCATGGTTCGTTGATAGCAGATATTTGAGGCATATGACAAGAGATAAGAGTAAGAAGATCAATGGTGGTACAGTGAGATTTAGAGATAAAACCACTACCAGGATAGCTGAAAAAGTACTCTAATTTTGGATAATGGTAGAACAAAGACTAAGAATATTTTATAAGCATAATCTATTGAGTTTAATGCAAATATGTGATCAAGGATACACCTTAAAGTTTCATGTGGAAGGTTGTGAGATTAGAAGAAAATATTCAAATAAGTTGATTGCAGATTCTCAAAGGACAGGTAAAATCAGATATCTTCTCAAAGATCGGTGAGAGGAGCTGGGAGTAATTTCTATTACTTCCTACCATTGATGTTTAGCATCAAGTGAGGGGGAGCTAAGTGTTAGATCTAGGTAAGCCCTTTGCCATTAATGTCAAAGGGGAAGAATAACAAGTACAGGTATAGGTGCAAAAAATACGTACATGGAACAAGTACATGTTACTACAGTAAGGGGGAGTTACTATATGTTTTCAGATGACAGGATGTGCAGGTGATAGGATATGATAGTTTTAGGATTAAGGGTGCCATCAATGACAAAGGGGGAGATTGTTGGAAATACTATCATTGATGTCAAAGGTTTAGTATTATTGGTGATAAAGCCCCATTGTATTTAATGTTATTTGTAATAAATATATCTTGGCTAATATGAGTTAATACTTATTTAATATTAACAAATATATTTTTGGTTGCATATGAGACAAAAGAAGGGCCCATGGAGAACTTGAAGAGCCACGGGGTAAAGACAAAAGAAGGATGGGACGTATTTTCCCATGAAGAGTCATCTTGGGGAATACCAAGAGTCACCAAGTGAAGACAAAAGAGTATGGGCGAATTTCTCATGAAGGGACACTTTAAGGAATATGAAAAGTCACCAAAGATAAGGACAAAAGTGGGAAGGACATTTTTGGTCATGAAGGGTCACCACATTACTTTTCAAATGCTTGGATATGAAGGGTCATCCAAGATTGGTGCCATTTTCCATGAGGATTTAAGGGTCACAAAGGTGCAAGGCCAAAGGTAATTTGGAAAGCTATAAATAAAGGCTTGAGTATCCATTTGTAATGTGTCTGTGAGAGGTTGATTTGATATTGTGATATCTATCTTAGAAGAGCAATTGTGAGAGATGAATATGATTTGTATTTGTTATATCTAGCTTAGAAGAGCAAAGGTGAGAGAGAGGAAGGAGATGTTGTATTGATCTATCATTTATTGAGATAGAAACATTGAGAGATAGGTGTGTGGTATAAACAAAGGGGTTGGTGCTCCTGTGGGGTGGTGCTCACGAATTGTTGTTGAGTTGGTACTTGGCAAAGGGGTTGGTGCTCCTGTGGGTTGGTGCTCATGAATTGTTGTTGGGTTGGTGCTCGGAAAAGGGGTTGGTGCTCTTGTGGGTTGGTGCTCATGAATAGGTGTTGGGTTGGTGCTCGGTAAAGGGGTTTGAAGCTCCTATGGGTTGGTGCTCACAAATTATAGATGAGGTTTATACTTGATAAAGGGGTATGATGCTCCTGTGGGGTTGTTCTCATGAATATATTTGAAATTGATTCTCTGTGGTTTTTCCCACATTGGGTTTTCATGTTATATTTGGTGTCTCTCTCTTGTGTGATGTTTATTGTTTGAATTTTATTGCATATCTTGAATGTTTGATTAAGTGTAATTTGATAAAGGGAAAGTTTTATAAGATATATAATATACTGATTCACCCCCCCCTCTTAGTATATTCTATTCTTAACAAAGATCTATCCTTGAAGGGTCTTGTAAGTATACCTAGCAGTATGTAAAATGAAGATTCTAGCAAGATATATAGAAAAATCATGTGTTAGTTAATGTTACTAAGGATAAGTTGTTAGAATAGTTATAGGATAAGTTGAATAACTTGTCCTAGACAAAGTCATATACAAACAAAGTATTCATCAAGAATCAATTATATAGTTTAAGTATGGACAGTTCATCCATTACTACTCACTTAAACAAGTTAAATACTATTGTTAGTAATCTAGTCTCCATTAGTGTGAGTATGGATGATGAATACAAGACTATCATCTTGTTATGATCACTTATTGATAACTAGAATCATGTGGTGATGACCATCAGTAATTCATCATCAAAAAATCTTAAGTGTTATGATGAGGTTGCATCATTGGTTGGAGAGGAGATGATAAGAATTTATTTTGGTGAAACTTCAAGTAATGAAGCTTCAGATATGAGAGGAATATCTACTGATAATAAAACATAACGGAGATCATCATCTAGATTATAATCCAAAGGACCTAAGTGGAAGACTAGGTGTTGACACTATGGAAATCCAGGACGCTTATAAAAGGATTATTGGCATTTAAAGAATGAGGAGTAAGATGTAAATCAAAATTCACATTCAGTTGAGGCCAACATAATAGTTTAAAAATAAGTGACACCACATGAGGCTTTTTGCCTTAGTAGCAGTAGACTAAGTGACAATGCCTAGGTGTTAGAATCAGGTGCATCTTTTCACATGTCTTTGCATAGAGATTAGTTCATGAGTTACCAACCATGTAGTGGAGAGTCTATTTATATGGGTGATGATAATCCATTATATATTATGAGAAGAGTGGACATAAAGATCAAGATGCATGATGGTAAAATTATAATGTTTAAGTATTTGTGTCATGTTTGTATTTTGAAGAAGAATTTGATGTCCATCAAGAGGATGGATAAACTAGGTTATTCTTATACCTTTGGGAATGGTAAATGCATAATTTATAAAGTATCCCTAGTGATGGAAAAAGAAGAATCTTATGAATCCTTGTATTGAATGTGTGAAGATTCAAAAACATCATAGATTGCTTAGGGTGATGTGATGTTATATGGAAGTAAACCCTCTAAGAGAGTGAATTTTAAAGCAAAAGTCGATGTCCAAGCTTGATTTGAAATCAAATAAGTGTAGTTCTTATTTAAAAAAATGAAGGGGTGTATGATGTGGTATCTTAATGACCACATGTTGTTAGCTGATATGTTATAGATGATAAGAAAATCCATGCAAAGGAGGGGGTATAATAAATACCTAAAATTATACCTGTTTGAAGTAGAAAAAATATAAGATGAATAATAAAATGTTAGACCTAGTGTTCCCAGAAGGAGAAGGCCATGTTTTTGGACATAAGGTAGATCATGATGCATTTTTGGATGTATTTTTTAGGATTAAAAACTAGGTAGGTTCATTTATGCACTAGGTAGCACAATAACTTCCCTAAAATTGTGATTAGTCCACTTGTACCATGTTTGGGTACAGTTGATAGCTAAAGGCTATGAGGAGAATTTTAATATTGACTTCTATGTCATATTATTTATTAACTACTATCAAGATTACTACATGTAGTAGTTTCTATTTAGAGTTAGAGAAACTTGATTCCTACATCGTGATCTCTCTAGAAGATATAAATTAGCCAAAGAGATATAAAGATGATGTAAAGAGTTAATGGTTTGCAAATTGAATACTATATGAGCTAAAGTAGATGTGTGGATGGGAGTATAGTGGTACCTTCATGGAGAGCCAAAGTGTCTTGTAGAGATTGTTTTTATATTTTTTGATGACATGTTAGATGAAATCCTAACATGATCACTAGTGTGATGGCTCAGTGACAAGGATATAATGAAGGTAGTATGATGCTAAAACCAAGGTTGGAGATGCATAAGGATGACAAATAAAAGAAGTACCCTACTTCTTGTAGTGTGAGTATCTTATTAGGAGAATCTTATAATGGATGAAAAAACATGTTTTTAATCCTATGTATTAGATTCACTAGGATTAAGAAGCCTCATGATGCCATGGTGAGTACAAAATCAGATACTTCCAAGTAGTGGGAGTTTTGAGTAGTTCATGAAATAATCCTAATAGGAGGATTGGTCTATGTGTAGAAAGGTGAAGAATCACTTCAGGCATTGTAATCTACTATGGAGGAGTAGATGTTGATAAAGCTAGTCATGACAGATAAGTTTTAGTAGTGCAACAAAACTTTTACTAGGTTTATGTCAAAGAAATAGAGGGCATGGTTAGAAATTAGATGGAAGAATACATAGGTGTGGCAAATCCTATGTATATTGATTTCAAATGGGAGAATGTTAGGATGTGAATTCACTATTCACAAACACTATTCACATGACACTATTCATGGCCACTATTAATGTGGTAAGGTGGAAGTTACTATTCATAATGGTGAGGTGGTGGTGACTATGTTGATGAGGTGGCAGTGTGAGTTCACAGTGACTATACCTATGAGGTGGCAGTGTGAATTGGTAGTGAATGTACCTATGAGGTGGATCCTAAGTGATGTGGTATGGCCTATAGGGAATATTTCATTCTTGGAAAGGTAGAAGAGAGAAATGGGGTGTATTTTTCCACTAATCACATGTGTTTTTTTTTTTTAATTTTTCATGTGGGGAACATGTGGGGTGCATATCTTGAGTGGAGTAAGTGGGTGTGTGGGGTAAAATTGTATGGAGGATCCATTATCCTAGTTCTAAAATACATATTACCATATGGAGGTGGTTATGATTTTTTCTAAAGTATTCCCACTATGTTTTTTACTATGTACAAGTGCTAGACATTATGCATAATGACCACTTATGCATCCACATGGGAGTATGGAACAATTTATTCTATCTCATATTTACTATCCATTATTATCTTCTCTCCTTGTATTCTATATATTTATTATACTCCTTCTTTATGTAGTTAATATTGGTAGACATGAAAGCAAGTGTGTAATCTGGGAAGCTTACAAAATCTTGTATAAGCTTGTATGTTAGTGTTGTAACTAGCTTATTAGTCTAGAAATATTTCAATAGCTTGAATGCTTGTGTGAAATCATTTTAAGGGAGGAGTTTTTTGAGATTAAGATTTGTGGAGGGGTTGTTGATTTTTCATAAGTTAATAAGAAGACTATAGATGCCATTTTATCATGGTTTTTCCTTGCACTTAACAAGGTTTCTAGGTTATCTACTTGTGTAATGTGTTATTCTTTGTCATTGATTTTATATCTTGTTCTTTCCTCATTTAATTACTTGCACAATAGGATACTATTTCCTAAAACAAGTAATTCATAAAATGATTGGTCAAATTAACATTGTTAGTGGATATTTAACAATATATTATGGGAACTATTTAAAGATAAATTGTTATTATTTCAGATCTTTTCACATTATCTTGCTCACTTTGTGTACTTGTATTGGAAATTTTTTTGGCTAAGCCTAATATCTTTGCCTAATCTTACAAATCATGTCTTTTCAACATTCACATTGGTTTCTCTAGATGCATTCTTGGTTTTACCTAATATCTTTTGAGCATACATTGTTTGTAACATTCAGGGGTTTCACCATTAGTGTACCATGTTTTGAGTTACTCTTTCCTTCTAATTTCACTTTCACTTATGAAACAACAACTAAAACCACTTCAACTTCATTTATTTACTAATGGATTCATGTTAAAATAATCCACTACCAACATTTAACTACTATGAATCGAAAACCAAAATGCAAATCATATTAATAATCAAGGATTTATATCATATTACAATAGGAAATGAAACTAAACCTAGTACATAAGAAAAAAAAGGTAAGTGGTACAACCTATATGAAAATGAAAATTTAGTTGACCTATTAATCAATCCTAAATCAAAGATGATAAATTCTACTTACACTTCTAATTGTTAATGCATTAGATATTTAGGTTCATGACCAAGATGGATCTACTAGACCTAACCAAGGGATAGCTTACCACAATCACATCATTGGAGGTGGTTCCAAAGCCTTTAGTCAAGAAAAACTATGTAATAACCCTAGTTAGGTCCTATGTTTTCATATTCACAAAGTAAATACAAAGAAAATTAAATCCTAATCTAGTGCTCACCAAATATTGTGGTACAAAGAGAGGGAAATAAACATAAAAAGTAAACATGCATAGGATAATTATGATTAAGCTATGGATAGATAAAACCCTATTTCATGGAGAGATAAATATATTCAAAATAAATTAATTATTCTACATCTATCCACTAAAATAAAGGAGTAAAGTTATAGATACTTACCTTGAATATGAACCTATCAAGACTCAATATCTCCCTTGGCCAAATGTTATTTACAAGAGGTGGTTATGGTTTATAAGGATCATTAAAAAGGCCTAGTCATCCAATACTTTTACACAATATAATATTATTTTCTAATTATAAACCCTAATAAATAAATCCTCAAGTGGAATGGTCAAAAAATAGATTGTAAAGAAGTGTAAATTAATAATTAATTCTTGTATTTCCCTAGGAAATGCTAAAATGAATGTGTATATATAGTTGGATCTAACCCTAAACATTTTATAAAGTTTATCTGAAAGGGATAATCCAATTGAATATGTATCGTTAATTGACAAAAATAAGTTAGGTCCCATTTTAGATCAGCCAAGTTGACCTAGACTTGTAACATGATTTTAATAATTTGAATACAAGGTCAGCCTAGGTTGACATTATAATGTAAATTGTCAAAAAGGGTTTTAAACTTAGGAAGGGGCTAAGTGAGGTGGTTAATTTATTGGAGGAGTGTGAAAGAGAGGAGATAAGGCTTAGGTAAGCACATAAGAGAAGGTTGTGTCGATAGAAAGTGATGAAGCACCAATTAATCACCCACACCTTTCTCAATTTACCCTTCAAGGCATGCACTTAGAGAGATTGAGACTCGATGATTTCCTAAAATAGATAAAAAAATCAATAACTAATAAATTATAAAAATACTATATGTATACATATGTCCCACTCGAATCTCATCACTTGTCATATAGGTGTAATATGGGATGGTGCTTTGGAAAAATAAAATAGCAACACACAATGCTAAAGTTAAATAAATTTCAATATTTTAAATCATAAAATAACTAAAAGTAAATTATTGAAAGGGAAATAACAAAAAATAAAAGAAATTTATGCGTACCTTGAATTAACTTTATCACTGGATGGTTGTCTACTATGTTTGTAGTTTTGACCAAGGAGGGTGTAAAGACTACTTTAAACAAAACTGATGATACAAAACTAAAGAGAAAAAAACACAATAAATCCAAGATAACTAACATGGTAATAATAAGACATACTTGTAAATTTGGGAAGGTGGGTGATAAATGCTAAGTTATGACTAAATGAAAAATTAATTTTTTTTAGAGTAAATCAGGTAAACAAAAATCCAAAGATACTAAAATATTGAAGAACTCAAATAAGTAAACCTTAAGTAAGAAAGGGAAATAAACCAAGTCAAACTAAGGATACAACTAAAATAAATGGTAATTAAACATCAATGGAAAGGCAGTAACAATCCTTACATAAATAAATATGTGAAAATAATGATTAAAAAACATGGATGAGTGATTTGTAACAATCCATACTCAATAATTGATGGAAAAAGTACATAAAAGGGAAGACAACATTGGTGAGTGAGAATTAACAAGCTAACCTCACTCAACAATGGAAAAATGACATAAAAGTAGAAATAGATATATTTGTCCAAAAAAAAGGAGGTAAAATAAGGGAAAAATATTTAAATGAACCAAGGTAATGTTATAAATGTAAAACAATGGTGTAAAGAAATTAATCCATAGTCGCTCAAGCATATTGTGTTATTCTAAAGATAGATAAAACTAAAATAAAGTAGTGCTAGCATGTTTTTAATATGTGAATAAGAGGGAATATAGAAGTGGGAAAATATATTTAGAATCAAACTTGCCTATCAAGGTAGGGAAATGACATGGGTGATAGGTAAATAAAGGAAAAATGAAGGTAGAGAAAATCTTTATCAACTTTAAGACACTTAAATTAGGTTTTTGAAAACAAGAAGACTCTCAACATTAAGGACTCTGAAGAACTTATCCTAACCACACAAATCTTTGGTAATCAAACAAAGTATGAATATCATCCCATAAAGGATATATGTATGAAAATCAAAATGGACCTACCTTCCCACAATGTGATCCTCATTCTTCAAGACCCCTTCTAGAGTTGTCAGTCTTCTACAAAGATTGGGTACTTTCATGATAAAATAGTTATCACCATATATTTATTTTTGAATTATTTTATCCCAATCTACTGGCCTATCACACCCCAATGAACCTTGGATCTGGCATGAGGTCCACTATGGAGTTTGAGCTTTTATTGTAGACAGGAGATGTACTATGAATCATGTCTTTTGATGTGATTTTGAATTTTGACTTTGTATGTTTCCTTTTGATAATTTCCTTTTGTTTCATAAATTTTGGCTTTTAACTTTTGATTTATTTTTCTATTTGTCTTCCATATGAATTCAGAGAACCAAACATCAGTGCTAAATATGACTATCATTTGAACACTTTGGACTTGGTAACTAATAAAAAGAACTTAGAGAGCATAGTGTGTAAAAGTCTTGTTTATTTATGTGAAATAAAAGTGTTATCTTTACTTATACCTTGATTTATCTAAATTAGAATGAAAGGATATGAAATCAAGGGAAATGAAATGTGAAACAATGTTGAATTATTTCAAATCACAAAAAATGTGATAGAGGTGAAAAGGGATACAATAAAAATTAAGTATGATTAATTATCACAAGAATGTTTTAGGAGTGTAGGGAAACATGATAATATAGTTTATTGTGCAATTTTTATCTACAAAAGAAACATAAACTAAAGTTGAGAATAAGAAATCACAAACTTGTAAACATTTCTTAACATTCTAGAAAAGGAACACTTGGATGAAAAAAAGGTGTTTTGAAATAAAGCGGTAATTTTTTTTAGCATATCTTAGTCCTGTCCATGGTATTACACTAAAACTCATAAAGGAGAAACCCTACAGGGTGTAATAAAAGTAAAACATGTTATTTTTGAGGAGGGCCTAGTCATATCTATGGTCTTACATTGTAACTCATAAAAGAGAAAATCAAAGAGAATTGAAAGCATGTGAAAATAAACAACCTAGTCCTATTCATGGTCTTACACTATAACTCAAAAAATATAAAACCAAGAGGGTGAAAAGAGCATGTTGAAATAATAAAAGTGAAATAAATTCATGAGAAATACCAAGTCATATCCATAGTTTTACATTGCAACTCATGAGAAATAAAAACCAAATGACTAAGAAAAATAACTAAGGTTTATGGAAAGAAAAAATGTTGAAGAGGGTGAGACCCATGTAGAAATTTTCAAAAAAGTGTTAGTAGGAAAATACATAGAATTATTATAAGAGGGGAAAGATATAATCAAAGTAATTTTTAAATAAATGTGCATTGGTTGGATCTTTAAAAACATGGCCTTCATTAGTTTGGAGGTGATAGGTGCTAAGACCAAAAATATCTTTTCCTAAATAAGGCCCAAAAATATTTGGGTGTATTTGCCTTCTTTATCATGGGCATAGTCTAATTTAAAGACTAGATCACCAATATTAAAAGTGAGAACTTTAACCTTTTTGTTATGTTGTTTGGTAATACAAGCCTTGTATTGGTGATTTTATTGCAGATTAGCTAAGTGGTGTCCATCAAGAATATTGAGATCATGAAGATGATATTCATGTAATTCAACATCAATAATGATACCATATATATATATATATATATATATATATATATAGGGATGGAAGCTCAAATTCTAATGGTAGGATAGATTTAGAACCATAGACTAGTGAGAATAGTGTTTCCCTAGTATTAATATGCATGCTAGTGTGATACGCCCAAACTATAGGATATAAATGAAGGTGCCAATTTGTGTGGGTTTCATGGATGGTATTTTAGAGGATTTTATTTATGGCCTCAACTTGTCCATTGCATTATGTATGATAAGGTGTGGAATATTTGTGGGATATTTTAAATTTAGCACATAGTTGTTTCATGTCCTTATTTCTAAAATTACTACTATTATCATAAAATGATAGTATGGGGACCTTAAAAATGATAAATGATTTGGTTAAGGCTATATTTATAAATATTAGTTCTTGTGATGTTGAGAAGAGGCATGGATTCTACCCATTTGGTTAAACACTTAGTAGTCAAGATCATAAAAACATGCCCATCTTGTGGTCTTGATAGTTTGCCAATGAGATTTAATTCCAACATAGAAAATGGCCAAGGAGATTCCATAGTTTGGATCTCAATTAGTGGTAAATGGATTAGATCATCATGAATTTGTTAAGGACTATACATTTTAGTGAACTTGATAGTATCATTTTTGAGAGTAGGCCAAAAATATCTTATACATAAACATTTGTGTGATGTAGCATGTTTGATATATTATCCACTAAAAATTCCCCCATGTACTTATTCAAAGAGAAGACGTACCTCTTATTTCATTACAAAATTGATTGGGGTACCTTAGGCATTGTAATAATAAATCATGTTATATCTAAAGACATATTTGAAAGCTTGTTTCTAAATTCTAATCTTTTCATAATAATTTATATCTGAAGGATAAATTTGATGTTTGAATAATTAGATAATGTGTTTATACCATGGGATTTATTGAATGGTTAGAGCCTCAATATGATACATAAGTGAATCTTTTATTTTGATATAATATGGGATGTTGCTAATTTGAATAAGAAATTGAGAATCATTAAGAACTTGATGTGGATGAAATAAGTATGCCAAAGAAGCAAGAGAATTAATGATGAAATTTTGATCTCTTAGAATGGGCTTAATGGTAAAAGAATCAAATTATTTGGAAAGGGTAGTGTCCATTTGATTATAAACAATATTATTTTACATTTTACATTGATAATAACCATTAACTTGTGCATATGATTTGGGAGTCACGTAAAATGTGTAGATATGTAATATCTAAGTCAAATGTTGATTTCATGCCTAATATTAATGCTTCATATTTTATCATGTTATTAGTGACATCAAAGGTAATCTAGAATACCAAAGGTATAATTTTACCATGAGGAATAGTGAGAATAAAACCTTCCCCAGCTCCTTGGAGGCATTTGGCACCAAAAAATTGAAGGGTCCATATATCTTCATGAAAATCAACATTAATTTTAGGAAGTCCTTTGATAAATAATTGGATTTAGTGGTATCAAAAATGACATAGGTATCTTATTGATTAATTGTTTATAAATTATTAGTGAAGTTATGGAAGTAATATCTAAGAGATATAGCCTGCTTGGAACCTTCAATATAGAAAATGTTATCATCATGGAGACTATCTTGAATATGATTAGTAGTGATTATAGGTGCCGATGCAAGTTGGTCGATGATGAATTATCTTTTGAAAACTTATATGTGATGATGTGAAGGAAAAATTTAATTAAAAGAAACATCCTCTTTCCAATTCTATCTCTAAGTATAAAAGATTTGGATAAAAAGTAACGAAGTGGGTCAGAATGAACTATGACATAAGTTGTTTGATAGAGAAAGTAATGACAAAGATTTATTACTACGAAATAAATAGATGGGAAATCACATTTGAATTTGGTATAAAATTTTTAAAAATTAATTACGCCTTAAATATATAACATACTCTCTTCTAATGTCATCTTTTTTGGAAATCATTACCCCAAGTGATACAAGTGAAAAAGAAGTGTATAAAATTATAGGATGATCATTAGAAGGTAGGCAAAGGGTGGGCGGATGGATCAATGATTCATTCATGTTATCAAATGATTTTTTACAAGTATCAATCCATTATAAATAATTACCATTCTTAATAAGGGAATTAAAATAATAAATGCGATAATCCATTTCATGGACAAATCATTAGATTACTCCAAGATTGACAAGGTAAGTACAAATGTCTGGAATGGAATGAAGAATAGGCATGTTGACTATAGTATTGATATTAGTGGGATCGAGCTACATAATATTAAGAGAGAATAATAACCCTAAAAATTTATAATATGTAATGCCAAAAAAACATTTGTAGGGGTTGAGTCTAACTTTATATTTTATGATTCCATCAAAGATGATGGCAAGATCATAATTATGAGTTTTGTAGATTTTGGATTTTGAAATGAGATCATCCACATATATTTCCAAAATATTATGGATAAGGTCATGAAAAATGTGGGTCACATCTTATTGATAGGTAGCTCTGATATTTTTAAGGCTAAAGGGAATTTTAACATATAAATATGCACCCCATTACATGGTGAAAGTTGTATTATGCTGGTATTTAGGGGTGATATGAATTTGATTATACCATGGAAAACCATCCATGAAGGACAACATTTTTTATCTAGCATTGGAATCGATGATGACATATATCAAAGGCAATGGAAAGTTATCCTTGGAACAAGTGAGATTAAGGTTATAGAAGTTGATGCAAATGTGAATGACCATGGTGATTTTTTGTAAACAAGGACAATGTTGGAGACCCATTTATAATAGTCCATAGGTTTGATAATTTTGGAATCTAATAGTTTGATAATTTATTTATGGAGTAAGGTGGAAACTTTAGGGTTATACACACACACACACACACACACACACACACACACATATATGTATATATATATATATATACATATATATATATATATATGTATATGTATATATATATATATATATATATATATATATATATATATATATATATATGTATATGTATATATATATATATACATATATGTGTGTGTGTGTGTGTGTGTGTGTGTGTGTGTGTGTGTGTGTGTGTGTGTGTGTGTGTGTGTGTCTATATATATATATATATATATATATATATATATATATATATATATATAGTAGGTTTGGCATCAGGGTATGTGATGATATTGTGCACCACGATATTAGGATTGATGTTAGACATGTCCTCATATAACCAAGCAAAAGTCTCACAATATCTATTGAATAATAATCTAAAGTTATCATGTTTGGTTGGTGTTCTATATAAACTGTTATAGGTCAAGGACATGAGGGTGTGATATATTTGATTCTTATAGTTTCCTTGATAAGCATAACATTTCCATCTTGAAAATTATATGGAATGTTAGTAAGAGAGTAAATGGGATTAATTTTAGTATCAATTCTAGAAATGAAGTTGTTAAAAGGAGGGGCCTTGTGCTTGAAAATCCAATGTTTGTGATGTTACTAAGAAAGTTGAGGTTCTTGGGCATGGATCAATTCCATGATGGATTCATCACTAGGTAAAATGTGTAGAGTCCCATAATTCTCCACATCTACTTTAATATCAATGATTTTTTACCATGGTGATCATATTCAAAATGTATCTAGCATACATCTATGGCCTTGGAATTTAGAGTGTTATCAGGAGTAAGTAGAATTAGAGAAGAAGGTTGATCAGATTCAATTGGTCTAACTTCAGAGTTATTGATGAGAAAAGCATCATGTAAAATAACTAGTGTGATAGGATATCTATAAGGTTTCACAAGTTATAAAGATGTGATAGGTAATATTTGTCCAACCACCCAATAAGTATTAAAAAGTAAAGAGTTAACTGGAGGTACATGACCTTCAGGTTCTAACTTGAAATCCATGGAAATGGTATAAACATCATAGTTAAAATCATGTATTTAGGATACAGTTTTATAATAATGTTAAATAACCAAATATCTTGATTGAGCTTGGTCCATAATGTAGTTATCATCATAAGTTGGAGAAATGATACATTTTTGTGACTCGAGAAGAACTTTGGAAGGGGAGATGCCTAGATCATTAGATTTATGCAGTGAGATAATTAAAGGGTTTTGAAATAGTTTAGGCATTCCATATTCATTGCATGTGAAATCATCATCTATATATTATGATTCATGTTCATTACAAGGAGGAGCGAAACCAGTGACCTCATTGATAAGATGGATGGTATGATCATGAGGTAACAAGGAAGGAGAAAACCACTCTGAAATGTAAGGAGGTAACTTGGTAGTATTACATGTATTTATCAAATTATTGGGCTCATCATCATTATAATTAGAAAGAGTGACTTGTAAATATGGATTCATATTGACAAATTTAGGTAAAGAGGCACTATTAATCTTAGGAATAGTGGGAATTTTATATTGAGATTGTGGATTAGGAAGTTACATACTCCATGGGTTAGGATCATTCTCATTTTTATATCGTCTTTCATTATGAATAAACATAATACATTGGCTTTAAAAAGAGGCGATATCCCTCATGTAATAATTCCATGGGCATCCTAGGAGTATATTATCAAATAATGGTAAATCACTGAGCATACGCTTAATATGTAAAATTTTGGGTCCAATGGTAAGATGGAGCCATATATAACCTAACATATTTTTATTTGTCTTTTCAAATTGAAAAAATGTGAAGAGATATTTCTTGAGATGATCTTTGTTATATCTAATTTGTTGAATTAACCAAAGAGATGTCACATTAATGTTTGAACATTCATCTACTAATAATTTACAAATGAGAGTGGTATTAATGGCTATTTTTATAAAGAGAGGTGGATCACTAGATCAAAAGATAATTTCATCATTAATCATGTCTTCCTCAATGAAATATATGGAAAGTTTCAAATAAAGATAAATGGATTCAATGGTATGAACTATTGGTTGAGGTTCATGATAAGTTTGTTCCTTTTCTAAGGAAGGTGGTTCTTCAATTTATTGGAGTTATTTAATTTAAGAAGTTATGATGATAGGAATAAGTGTGAATTAAACCCATGAGATGAATGTTTCAAGGCATAGAGTTTATTTCCTCTAAGAAGTTCCAATGATTTTTGGAAGAGGAAGAACCAACACGAGGATTACAGGGTAAAACATGTTTAGAAGGAATATAATTTATTGGAGGTTTGAAAGGAGGAAGTGTTTCCTCATTTGATTATGAATATAAGTTATTATTAGTAGTATCTTTGATAATTTTCTCTTATAAATATAATTTCTTTGGTTTAGTGACATGATATTTGTAGGTTAGTTTGCATCGATAATTGACCTTAGAAACATTTATGTATTAGGAATTGGTGTAGTATTGATCATAATAAATGTCAATTATATAAACATCCTTATGGGATTTTTGAGATTTAGATGTAGATAAATATTTTAGTTTTTAATAATAATAATCTTGAGAATCTTATTTATTTTGAGAAGCATCACCGTAATCTTGATGAGAGGTTTTGATCATGGCATCATGATTGAATGAATCACCTAACTTAAAATAAATGAGAATTTTTTTAAGCCCTCAACATGTTTCATGAGAATGACCTATAACAATGCAAAACCGAAAAAAAATAATTAGGATCATACCATTTATGGGGATTATTAGGATATGTTAATGGTTCAGAAGGTCCAAAATTTGTTTCATTTATTTCATGGTTAATGGCATATGAGAAGAATGGGGGTTTTATAATTTAGCTATTTCTAGTTTAGGTTGAGGAGGATTATCAATTATTGTATTGGTGGAATATTATAAATATACCTTGATGAGTTTATTTTTATGCTCAAATTATTTCATTGATAAATCTTTAAAGTTTGGGGAGTGAAATTTTGAAACTTGTATTGGAGTGAAGTTATTAATGTCATTATAAAGAGTTTAAACAAATTGTCATTAGTCATGTTGTTATCAGATTTATGAGTCAAATATTTCCATTATTTGATAAAATCATGATCTAATTTGATAAAGGCTTGCTTAGGATTGATGAAATGACTAAGGAATTTTTTGGGAAAATCATTATGTTATAATTCTTTAACTAAAGGATTGACTAAATGCTCTAGTTTCTATATAGGGTGTTAGGTAAGTTAGTTATACCATTATAATACATCACCAATGGAATTTTTGACTAAACTTTGACTGTGGTGAAGTCATTAGTTTTGATATACTCTTTATAAATATTATAGAATGCCTTAATAAAATATGTTAGGTCTTTAGTCCCATCATATTTAAAGTTGGAGATATATTTAAATGTGTGTAGAAAAAAGGAAAGGGGATAAAGGGTCATTTTGAATGTGTTATATGATCTTATTGTGCATGATACATTGGGGAATGGAATTTCCCATGGTATATTTAAGAGGTAGAGGGATAAAATTTTGATTATTTTGAAGAAGAAGAACATGAGGATGATTAGTAATGTTGAGTAGATGTTGTAGTTGCATCATTTAGGAGGTGTTAAATATTTGAATGATGTTAATTTATTGTAATATTTATCCAATAAACTGATTTATATCAATTGGTGGGTTTTTTTTTTTAGGAATATTCCCCAAATTAGTATTAGGGGAGAGTTACAAGGTGGTGGATTTCCTGTGTGGTTATTTGTTAATCTTGTATTAATTGCCCCCATATTATAATGTGATGTTTGAAGATGGAAATTATCTTGATAAGTATGAAAAGGATTTTAAACACCAATATCATATATTCAAGTAATTTGAACCATGTTATAATAAAAAGATGAGGAAGGTGAAGAGGTGCTCCAAGAGTGAGGATCCTCTTGGGAAGTGAAGTTAGGAAGGAAATAACATCCCATATAGGTATAAATGGATTTAGGTTATCCAAAATGATTATGATGGGGGATTTCATGATGAATAGAGAATGAATAAAATATTAAGGATAAATAATGATAAATAGAGATAAATTCAACCACACACAATAATATCAGCCAACATATACGGTGTCATCTAGGTTAATAGAGTTTGTGAGAAAGGTCCACATAATATGATGTAAAAAGACATAATCGAGTAGGTTGATTATGTTATACAAATGATAAAAATAAAATAATATGAATGGATAAATATTCATAATGGTTGATTATGTACTAAAGATGAAGAAACTAAATAAATGAAAAAGTTACATAGTTGGATGGATCGACTGTGTACTTGAAAAATGGGGAACTAATTAGGTTGATAAGGATATTGATGCAAGGGCATCCTATAAGGACCCAAAATATGACTAATTTTTGTCTTTAAGTAGTTATAAATTTTATAATAGGTACTATAAGTCTTAATTAGTCTTAATGTGGAATTTAGACAATCTCAAGGTGCATGAAATTTAAAATTTGACATTTCTCGTCAAAAACCATTATTTGAATATTTGAATGCTTGGGAAAGTTTTGAGAGGTTTTTGGATGTTTATTAGATAGGTAATGTTTTTATTATGTTTGTGTTGGGTCTATAATGGGTTGATTAAGGACATAAAACATGTGATTAAAATAATTTAAGTCATAATTTCTTTGTAAGCCCATATGAGGCAGTTTTAAGAATGGATTGGGGGCTTTCAAGAAGTAGTTATGGTAGTTAATTTTGATATAAATCTTGTCATTTTTGGTTTTGATTAAATATTTTTGATATGTATTATAAGGATGAAAGATACATTTTCCATGACAATATGTATTTAAATCTTCAAGTTTAAGAATGAAATAAAAATAACTCTATTTTCCTTGTCTTAGCACATGAGTCAAGATTGTGATTTGAATGTTCATTAGAGAAAGATATGATAAATGTTAGATTCAAGGTAAAAAAGGTTTTTGTTGAGTCTATTAATGTTTTATTTATGTTATTTAATCTCATTTAAAAACTTTCAATATCTTATGTTAAAAATAATGAACGTTGCAAGGTCTGTATGTCCAAACTTGTATGTTGAGTAAAGTAATGAATGTTTGTGTATTATAAGTATTGTGTGGAATCTTGAATAAAGTGATGAAGTTTTTTATTATTTTATTTATAATTTTTTAAATTCTATAATCTTATTCTAATCATATAATCATCAATTACTTGTGATAAAATTATAAAACCCTGTGACAGTTTAAGTTGGTGTACACAGAAAAACCAAGAACTTGATCAAACATTGAACACATGAATGTTTTAGATAATATAAATGATGTAAAAGGATATCACATGTGCCTAAAACCTAAAATAGGTATAAAATTATGTATAATTCCTTTTTTATAATTTTAAACCTCAAAATATTGTGTTTAAGAACTTGTCTACTATAACTGAGTAAACATAGAAACTAAGAGTTGCACACAAAAGTGGAATAAAGGATTACTTTTGTAAATAAAATGATTTGGAAAAGAGTGGGGAGGCTTAAAATTGCTATAAAAACTTTTAAAATGTTTTTAAACCTTACTTGAAACAAATAAGAGAAAGTTAAATGGTCTTAGTTCCTAGAAAACACATTCAAGACAAAACTAGGGTTTGTATACAAAAATGCAATTCTAGAGTGTTACAACCCTTGGAAATGTCTATTTTTTTTTAATTTGGTATTTTTAAATGTAATATAACACATTTTTGAGGTTTAATTGTGAATCCATATAGGAATTTACTTTTACCAAGGAGAGATAAGAATTAGGGTTTGATAAGGCCTAATTAGGCCTAATAAGGATCTAGAAGAAGGTTGAAAAGGGACTTAACAAATGAATTTGAGTATGAAACTTCACATAGAGATGGACGGAAATATATATTAATAGTACCAATAATTAATTTGTCTCTAAACCTCTGTATATATCCATACATTGAGTATTTGAGCAAAGAAAAAGTTAGTTGCATGCCTGTCAGGGTGAGCTAAGATGTCCAATGAATAAGGTGATGCATTAGGGAGTTAAATTTTTGAATGAGTTGTTGTAAAAGGGACTTAAGGATTCCTAAGGTGTTAGATAATATATGGAACAATATTTTATAGTGAGACCTTCACTAAATATTTGGAAGACTTGTAGGCTAAGAGAAAGCTCTACATCATTTTTTTGGTATCAGAGCATAAGGAAGGTCAGAGTACATGTTAAGGATACTAAGGAGCATAAGATTGCATCTAGGAGACTAGTAAACCTTGATAACACATAGAGAATGTATTAAACCATAAAAAATATGGTCATATATATGAGAAACATATAAGTAAGGATGAAAGCCATGGAGATAGCCCAAAGAATAAGGGTTATTGTTAAATATGAGAGTGAAATAGGAGAAAAAGAAGATCCTAGATCAGAAGAGGAGGAAAAAAGAGAAGATAAAATGGAAGAAAGATTGATCAAGGCCATGATGAAAATGGGCTCAAAACCTAAGTTATATGTGCCAATGTATGAAGGAAATCTCAACATGGATAAATTGATGGATTAGATTGTAACCATGGAAAAATACTTTTAGAATGAAGAGGTGGATGACACTAAGAAAGTAAAATTTGTAGTGATAAGGCTGAAAGGACATAATTTTTTATGGTGGGATGGAATCTAGGAAAAGTGAAGAAAAATAGGTAAGGAAAAGATCTAGTCATGAGATAGGATGGTGGTGAATACGAAGGGAAAGTTCATGCCCAAGGAGTACAACACTTACTTATTTAAGAGATTATAAAATATCAAATAAAAGGAGCATTAAGTGAAAGAGTATACATAATAATTCCATAGGTTGACTATTAGAACATGTCAATTGGAAGAGGATGATGAAAAGTTAGCAAGGTTTATAAATGGCCATAAATTCTCTATTCAAAATGAGATCAATATTCTAACTTTGAAAATAGTAGAAGAGGATTATCAAGTAACCTTGAGACCTGAGTAAAAGTTGACAAGAAGGCACACACAACATACAAAACTAAGATGCAAACAAATAAGAAGAAAAGGATTGTATGAAATCAAACATACATATCAAACCTATGAGGAAGGTGAAAGTAGTTCAAAAAAGTAAGAGACACAACCAAGAGGTGGTTTTAGGGGTAGAAGGCCATACAACAGAGGTGGATATACATCTAGAGGAAGAGGGACTAGTAGATTCATAAGAAAGTTATTTAGATGAAATAAGTATGTAGGGCATAGATATTGGGAGTGTCTAGAGGAGAAACAATAAATAACTCTTAGAAGTGAGAGAAAAAATTAGGTGATATAGCCTATAAAAGAAGAAAGTGTTGGATCTACTTCACACATAGAAGAACCTAAAGAAGGAGAGTCACTCTTGATGATGAGGACATTGCTTAAGAAATAAAAGGAGAAGTAACCTACTAAATGGAAGACACTCTTTATAACAACATATAAGTCCCATGGTAAATGTTGTAAGATGTTCATAGATTTAAGGAACATAGATAATTTAGTCTCTAATAAAATGGTAAGCTTGGCCTCAAATGACTACCACACCCTACACCTTACAAAGTTACTTGGATTCAAAAGGGTCATCATGTGATTGTCAATGAATAATTCTTGGTGCATTTTTAGATTAACACTTCTAAATATTAGGTCATGTTTGATATCATCCCAATGGATGTTTGCCAAATACTTCTAGGAAGGCCTTGGTAGTTTGATAGGTCAACTAGTCATGATGGGATGAAGAATACTTACTCATTTTAACACAAATGAAATAAGCACACATTACTACCTTTGAGGAAGGATGATCAACTTATTAGTGTCTACTCTAATATATTTATTTTAAGTCACAAAGAGTTTGTGTATTAGGATGAAGATATAGAGATGAATGAATAACCTATTGGCCATTTTTGGCCCACATAAGAATCTCTTACATGGTTTAATAATGTAGTAGATCAAAAGTGATTTGGGATAGGTCTAAAGTATTGTAGAGACCCTATGAGATGTTTAAAGTGATTGAAATAAGTGTGGAAATGCAAGGGGTCCATCTGGTTCTTCATTGTGTTCATCTAGGAATCTTGGGTTTAGTGGTAGAATTTCTAAGTAGGCACTTTGCTGACATCACCATTACCACGTGTGGATGAATAAGAAGAAATTATTCATATAGGATTCTCCCTTTTTATGTGAAATTCATATGATCTAAATATTAGGTCCTTTACCCAAGCATAACTTAAGTTAAAAAGGTATAAATTTGTATCCTTAGTGACTTCCTACTTATTTTCCTATACTTAGCCATTTTTAGGAAGGTTCTAGTAGAGCTAAGTGAGCACTTTAACAAAGTAATATCTTGCACATTTAGAATTTATAGGGGAAAGTAGTCACATGGGTTTGTTCATCTTGGTTTCAGGTTATTATGTTCTAAGTTTGAGTCCCTCCATAGAAGCACAAACAAAGTTATACATGGTCAAATTTGGGCTTCTAGACATTTATGCTAAGTTTCCATAGTTTTTTAAGCTCAATCATCACTAGGACATCACATAGAAGCAGTTATAGATCAACCATCTTGAAATTTTAATATATTTGATTTATACGTTATAAATACCAATAGATAAAATGGGTTTATCCCTTTTAACCTTAAAAACATATTCTAAAATTTTGATGCCTCCATGATTTCTATGCTTCATGATCCAATCGTCTAAAGTTGGTAAAAATGTATAAGATGTTCATGTGAATGCCAATTTTAGGAACCAATAAATAGATATTGGTTTTAAAACTAAATCAGATATAACAACCCATGTTTCATCATACATAGATGATCCAATAGATCATGGTAAATTCAAACTATTAAAAGGAGCTTTGAGTGAATGCGTAAGTGACAAGTGCCACATTCATAGAGCTTGTCAGACAGAGACCCAATGAATATAAGCTAGTCAAAGTTAATGATCTAGATTTTTGAAATATTTAATAGATCACAATCAATAATTCAAAGGAAATTTAATGGTGAAAGATGATTCAAACAGTCAGATAGCGCAAGAGATTAACACATAACATAAGTATAAAAGCTGACAAACTGATAGGTTACTAAAGATCAATACAAGATTCCCAAGTCGCACCAGTGAGGATTAGTTGAAAATTTAAATTAAATACAAGGGATCACACTCATTTATACTTGGTAAATCAAATGAAGTGAGCTGAGTCAAAGTTTTAATGAGTTTAGTCAGTTTTTGATAGCCAATTATAGCAAAGGAGAGCCCAAGGTTTTTGATGGAAATCAAAATAGAACCATTTTTTATAGAAGAAATAGGGTTTTATAGAGTCTTCTCAATGCCATCAAAGCTATTTCAAATGCCACATGATCAAATATGTAATAGTGAGTATCCTATAGTGAAGCAAGATCTTAAAACTCATATGCCACAATTAAAGCCCAATCGAGGTCCAAGATGAACAATAATTGCCAAATGTAAAGAGAAAAGTCTAAGAAATCAAAAAATAATTATAGATGGTGAACATAGGTGTCTAAAAAATAGATAAAAGTTAGGAGAGCATATTATAACTATCATATCATATTTCAACCCCCTCAAATAATGCTTATGTGTCGACTCTCCTAGTTCAGTTTCAAATACTCGAAGGATGGTCTATGATGGAAACAATTTCACAAAGGTTGGAATAAGAATCATTGCACTACTTTGGAAGGAATTTTTCATGATTTACATGGACATTTGGATTGGAAGAAATGCATTTTTTGTTTCACACTCAATTTCACCTACAACATAAGTGGATCTCATGCCTATACATGTGTTATAGCAACCCTTGAACTTCTTTCTTTTCTTCTCTCTCAAAAGTTATATAAGTAGCTACAATTTTGGATTTGTAATATACCACATCCATGTATGGTAAATCCCTACTATACTGATTCAATATTTTTCCTTTGAATATTAATTCAAGTTTGTTTCTAAGTTATTAAACAATTGATAAGTGTGTAAATGATCTATAGTGATAAGAAGTGATAATTGTATATCATTGTTTCTTTTATCCTTTTATATCTAAGCAATAATTATTAGTCTAACAGGTCATATAGAGTACAATCAAATGTGTCAATCTCTTTCAAGTGTATAATTGTCTTTGGAATCTGCAACCTACCTTCTAGTTCATTTTCCTTGTGTTGTTTCACATATCTTACCTCTATATTGAAACACTCATGTTAGAACCTTTTAAGACTTTGAGACTAGCTTGTATGCCTTGTCCCATAGTGCTTGGAATATGATGGTCATGTGGAGATAATTTTGGTGCATCACCTCTATAGAATAGGTTCAATTTAATTTGTTTTTAACTATTTCCTATATAAGTAAATGCTAGTTTAGGTGATAATCTTTGTAAATATATATTCAGGGAGCTAGCCCTTGAAATATAGAGGCTCATTTCCACATCAGGTACACCCACAACTTAGAGATGTTCCCATGCTACCAAAATTTGGAAGAGACTTGAACACCCTCTCCTAAGGTGAAAAATTTGGTAAAAATAGTTTTATAATACCCAGTAGGACCTTGTCTTCAAGATAATTTGTCAAGATAAATGTTGGTCTTAACAACATCAACTATAGATTGGTATACTTCTCAGCATTTGGCAACTCCACAAATATAAATCCGGTTTAAGACCATTATTTTTTCTAAACTTTCTCCCATAATTCATGGTTTTCACTAGGTTAGCCTTTAGAAGAGTTCTCAATCCCATTGACCCACCCTTTTAGCCTAAACTTCCCCTTAGAGTTCAATATCCTCCTAATTTGCACTTTGGAGGACCAATAGATTTTGCTAGAAAGAAAGAGGTTGAAGATTTTTCTAGTGAAGGAAGTCAAGAGAGTGAACAAGTTGAAGAAATTAAAGATTTTGAAGAATAAATGGCTAGACCTCCTTCTTTTCCTTCATTCAATATAGAAAATCTTATTCTCCTTCAAGAATATGATGTTATTCCTCCCAATGCCACAAAATTTGTGCCTCAATTCAATGTTGAAAGTCATGTTACACCCAATGAGCATATTAGAGATGTCTTCAAATTTTATAGCTTCCACAATATCAATCAAGAGAATGTTTCTATCAAACTTCTTACCATGTCCCTTAGAGGGAAGGCTCTTGATTAGTATAGGAATCTATAAGGTAGATGCATCATGTCATGGGATGAATTTAGAGTGTTGCTAACTTCAATATTTATAAATGAGAGTGACCATGCCTCTCTTATACACTAGCTTAATGTAATCAAGAGATAACCTAAAGAAATAATATATGATTTAAATGAGAGATTATAAAAGACTTTTAATAGAATGTCTCTCCTATGAGGCCACCTCTCAAATTTGTGTTACTAACCTATTTGAGATATATTGGTACATAAATTGCTATCATGCTTCAGTCCATGGGTGGTTCCACCCTCCATAAAGCATACAAAATTTCTATTAGGGATGAAAATAATCTCATCCAAGCTAAAAGATTTCCACCTCAAATGTATATACCTCCATTTTATCATAATTTTGTTGATGCTTCAACTATGGCTCAAACTCCTAGTATCAATACCAAGTCTAAGGCTGCTCCTTAATAAGAAGAAAATAATATTTTATATAAATCAAAGTTCTTAGTTTTGAAAGCTAAAAATAGGTAAGTTAATGTGCAACAAGGTACCTATCAAAATTCCTATCCTTATCAATCATAGTATGGAAGAGGAAGAGGTCAATGGCAGCCTAATCCCAATAGGCCTAGTAATGCATACAATCCTAATTCTACCACCCATGTAAGAGATATGGTACCCAATCATAGTAATTTGGTGAAAGGTGAAAAATGGTAGAAAAGCCAATTTATGGACATCAGTGAAGGTGGATCATAGGATCTTATTTCTCAATAACTTACTCCTCCCTTATATGTTGAGGATGAGGTTATGATGCAGACAAGTGAAGTTATACATCCTTAAGAAGATGTCTTCACCAACTTCCTGGTTGAGGATGATTTTGTGGTTAATCAAGGAACCTTAATTATAGATAGCACTAGAGCCAAAAGAAAGGATTTGGGTAGTGATATCAAGGTGCCTATTGGTTCATCCAATACTCTTACAAGGAAGTTGGGCATAACTATAAGTGGGATAGTTCCAAAAGCTCCTACACTTCCACCAAATCAAAATATTGGAAGGACTATTCAAAGAACTCCAAATACTTAAGCTCCAAACACTTCCTTACCTAAAAAAATGTAGGATAAAGTATGTATGGCTTCTTTAAACATTGTAGATTCATTGAAAATTACTAAAACCTCCATTTCCCTTTGGGATGTTTTGCATATGCTTGGTCAGAAAGAGCTCCTAAAAAATCAATTATTTGTTATCCATACTAGTGTCCCTCTTTCAAATCAAGGTCAAAGTCATGTTGTCCTTGAAAGTGTCTCCAATACCATTGATGAACCATCCACTAAAGCTGAGAAACCTCCACCATTCTACCTCACTTTCATAGTGGGTGATAATATGGTCCATAACTGCATAGTTGATAGTGGAGCTTCAACTTTGATCATTCTCAAGGTGGTAGCTGATAAAAAAGGTCTAAATTATGAACCCCATAGTGAAGGATTTATCTAATTAGATGGTATAACTCCTAATATTATAATAATGATAAGAAAGTTCAAAGTCTTCTGGCATGATTGTCCTAGTTTTCCTATCTTACAAGATATGGTTAGTGTTGATCTCCTAGCCCATTTTACAATCTACCTCTCAAGGGACTTCAATACCAAGATTGGTGGCTATCTTTCATCTAATTGGTTTTTCTTAGCCTTCAGAACAAGGTAGGGTACTAAGGTGACAATTGTAATAAAACTTATTATAAGTTTTCATATATAACCTTACATTGAGATAAGTTCTAATTTTAATTATGTATTTTATGAAGAGAAGGATTCTATTGTAGATGATGGCAATTCTTCCAAACTTGAAGGAATTGTAGATTTATTTCTTGATGAATATGGAAATAACACTTATGATCATTATCATTATACTCTCATGAAGGAAACTTATCTATGAGTATATTACATAGATGAAGGAGGAATACCAACACATCTACTTGCCAAGGAAGAAGGTGAAGAAGATGCAATGTGTAAAATGTTTTTTGATGGTTCAAGAATTAAAATTGGCATAGGAGTTGGTGTCATGATAGTATCCCCATATATAAAAGAATGATATGCTTCATATATATTTCATATTAGTTGTAATTTTAATGTAGCTAAGTATGAAGGTCTAATTCATGGCCTTCGATAGGCAAGGAGAAAATGATTAAAGAACTTACAAGTATATGGAGATAGTGAATTAGTTGTTCATCAGGTTAGGAATGTGGTTACTACCAAGAACCCTTTGCTTAAGGCCTACAAGCATAGGTTATGGGATTTACTTAAATTTTTTAATGCATTCAACATATTATCAGTCCTAAGGGAGAATAATAATCATGTTGATAGACTAGCTACCATAGGAGCTCAATTTGATAGTCCAACTGACATAAAAGAAGAGGGGAAACAATCTCACATTAAGATCATTATCAAAAATTATATAGCTAATAATGAGGTGTCTTAGTAAGTGTTTAATAATGAAAAGAACATTTCATGTTTCTTGCATAATGAATTTGAGTTCTCCTCAAGGAATCATAAGAGATCAAGAGCATTTTGGTGACCAAGTTATGCAACTAAAGACAAACAATATACCTAAGGGTCTAGTGAACTTAGAAAGTATCTTTAATGAGAATGATTAGAAGACGAAGGAAAATGTGAGTATTTCTATAAAAGAGGATAATTATGAAATATTATTGATCTTTAAAGATAGACTCCTCAAAATAGGTGAGGTAATTTCTACATTAGAAAAGCAATTATTCATTGATTTGAATAGGGAGTTTCATGACATCTTTACTTAGGAATATAAATACCTAAAAGGATTTGATCCTAGCCTAGCAAGAAATACTGTTTATTAATCATTTGGAGTTAATCTAGTTAGACATAAATAGAGGTCCATAAATCTCAAGGTTGAAAAACCCATGAGGTTAGAGCTCAAATAGAGGTCCATAAATCTCAAGGTTGAAAAACCCATGAGGTTAGAGCTCACCAAACTCCTTGAATCCAAAATAATCTTTCTTCTCAAACATTCAACATGGGCAGCTAATCTTTTACCTATTATAAATAAGAGTGGGGAGATAAGACTTTATGTGGAATTCATAGAACTTAATAGAGTGTCACTCAAAGATCATTATACATTACCCTCAATGGAGCATATTTTGCAAGTATTTTGAAGTTCTCAATGTTTCTCTCTTCTTGATGGATATTTAGGTTATAATCAGATCCTTTTGAATGATTATGATTAGTATAAGACAAAATTTACCACTAAATAAGGGATTTTTGATTATATAAAATTGCTATTTAGTTTGTTAAATGCTATTGTTACCTTTCAAAGATCCATGGACATGGCCTTCAAAGGTTTGATTAATGAGATTTTATTGGTTTATCTAGATGATATAACAGTTTTTTCCAAGGATGCTAATGAACATATGAAACACTTGAGGTAAGTGTTTGAAAGATGTAGACAATATGGATTATCTCTTAATCTAAAGAAATACATCTTTGCTATCCATAAAGGTAAGCTCTTGAGACACATTATTTCCAAAGATGGTTTGGATATTGATCTTGAAAGAGAGAGGCTATTCTTGGCCTATCATTTCCCTTAAATAATAAATGTCTTCAAAGTTTCTTATGTAATAAATTTTTTGTAAGGAGATTCATGCCTAGGTTTGTAGCTTTGATGAAACCCATCACATCTATACTCTAGAAAGAACCTAGTCTTTTCTTGGACTAAAGAGGTTAAGAACAATTTTGAAGCCATAAAAAGGGCAATTGCATAGATCTTACTTTGTGAATCCTAAATTTTCCAAAGATTTCAAGTTTTATTCATTTACCAAACTTGACACTATCTCAGCCATGTTAATGAAATATAATGATGAGGGTGTAGAGCAACCTATTGTATTCTTTAGTCAAGGTTTAGAAGATTATGGATTCAATTATACATATGTGGAGAAACAAGTCCTTGATATTTTAAAAGAACTAAATTAGCTCAGGCATATGGTTTCAAATAATAAAATTAATGTTATGTTTTCTCATCCTAGTAACAAAGAGTTCCTTTTGATAAAAGACCTTAGTGAGAAGAGAGCAGGATGGATCACTAAGGTAATGGAATATGATGCTGATATCAAAGTAAAAAAGTTGGTAAGAGGGAAAGGTCATTGTGAACACTTAGTTTTAGATTTTCATGAGTCAAAATAAGAGGTTCTGGTCGATCATGATTGCTCCCAACCAACTGGTACCTTACATGTACAGAATTAGACACAAGATGTGATTAGATTTCTTCAAAATGGTGAGTATCCTAATAATATGAGTAGATCACAAAGGAGATTTTTTAGATTACAATTTATTCCCTTTTGTCTATGGATGGTGTCTTTTTTATAAGAGACCTTAATGGTGTGCTATTAAAATACATTAATAATGATCATTTTAGGGTGTTCCTAGAGAATTTCCATGATGGGACATTAAGCAGTCATTTCTCCCCAAGAATTATAGCTGTTGGGATCATGAGAGTAGGCTATTACTAGCCTAGTCTCTGTAAGGACTTCCATACTTGGGTGAGAAGGTGTGTATAATGTCATTTCTATATGGGAAAGAAAAAGATTGAAACTCTCCCTTTGAAGCTTATCCAATTTGATCAACCTTTCATATAATGGGGTCTTGATTTCATTGGTATGATAAACCCCTCATAAAGTTTTGGTCATAAATGGATACTCACAACTGAATAATTTACAATATGGGTTGAGGTAGTAGAATTTAAGAAAGCTAATGATAATGCTATCTTAGAGTTCTATGAGAGCATCATAATGATTTTTGGCACTCCTACTATTATTTTATATAATACTTTTATTTTTATAGGTGCTAAGATAGCTGATTAAGCAAATAGTAATGGAATATTTTTGAGCACTTCATCCCACTATTACCCTCAAGGTAATGGGTTGGTTAAATATACTAATGAGAACTTGATCAAAATAATCAAGAGAACCTTGGAGCATAACTAAAAGGCTTAGCACACCAAATTGAAGAAAACCCTATGGGCTGATAGGATAACTCCCAAGAGGTCAACATGAAATTCTCCTTTTGTGCTTATCTATGGGAGAGAAGTTAGGTTGTCTATTTCTCAAGAGCTACCTTCCTTAGAGTTAGCACACAAACTAGAATTGCTTGAGAATACTCCAATAGAAGTGAGATTGACAAAATTAATGGAGTTATAAGAGACTAGACATGAGGCTCATCAAGCTTTGGAGCATCACCAAGTGATAATGAAGAAGTAGTTTGATAAGAGGGAAAATCCAAGATCATTTCAAGAATGTGACATAGTGTTAAATTAGGATGAAGATAGGTAAAAAATAGGAAGACATACAAAATTTAATACCATATTGAGTGGACTATATGTCATCATCAAGTGTAAGTAAAAAAAACTCTTTCTAGATAGTAAGGATGAATGGAAAATAACTACTTGTCCCTATGAATGGGATACATTTGAAACTTTGATATTGAGTGGTAAAGTTATGTCCTATAAATAGTAGACTAGGTGTGTGTTTTTTCAGTTGTGTGTGTAGGGTTCCATATGTGTTCTAGTTGAACATATGTTTGCTTCTACTTGGTGTTTTGTCCTTTTTATTTTATGTTATTGTGTGTTGTCAAAGGTATTTGTATGTCAGATCCAGATAAGAGACTCCATGCCTAATAGACTAGACTAGGCACATGGTGTTATCACTCAAATTTGTACCCTTTGAAGAGATTCAAAGCTATTCTCATCCAATTGGCATAATAGAATCACCTCTACGCTTGTGGGTAGCCTAACGAATGAGGTAAATCTCTAGATAGGGATAACTCCCTTGATGTACCACTTTGGATTAAAACTACTACTAAACTTGGGGGGTGAAAAGGGAGAACGATAATTGAAATTAAACTAACCTAAGGGAGGTGATACACCAAATAACATGATGACATCCAACCATATGCATATTACATTTGAAATCAAAGGGCAAACTAAAAAGGCACTTTTCCAATCTTCATCTTCTCACATCAATGCTACATTATGAGGTTATGAATGAATGTGCAAAGATAGGAAGAATATACAAGAGGAATATGAGGGAACTAATTAATATAATATTTCAATTAAACCATGAACATCTCTTGGAACACTTCACATGCCATACAAGAAGAGGTTGTAAATAGGTGAAAGAATGGAACAACATGATAAGGAATCCATAGTTTTCACTAAGAAAGATTCATCATCCAATTGAACACACTAAGAAAAGTCATAGAGGATGTAAAAATAATTTTTATTATTGATAAAAAGGTATACATCTGAGTAGTGATCTGATATACTCAGGTGGAGCATCCCATATAATGCTAAAATGGCTAGCTCTTACAGAACTTATGAGAGAGAGAAGAAGAGAGACGTCCAAGGGTCACAAGGACACTTGTAAAGCTGAGATAAGTAATTAATTGTGTATGTGGAGATATTATGGGACTAACCATGCAAGGTTAGGAGATACAAGTGTTAATCCAAGTCATAAACTTCATGAAAAGTGGTAAGAAACTCCTCATTCTAGCTCAAAAAATTGATTTTATAATTTGGACCTATTTTAAAATCCCATAACTGATTGGTAATATGTTAAATTATTTGAATAGAAGGGGAGGATCTTATACATTCATTGGTTTCATGCCTAGTCCTTTAGAAATATCTGAAAGTGAACCATCATCATCTACTATCTAAAAAACACTCCTTTCATGCACCCTGCACACTTGGCTCCCAAAATGGCTTCATTTTCTCATGAAAATACATGTAAGGGAGTGAATGACACATATAAATACCATCAAGAGAACCTTAAATTCAGCTCACTTAAAGTTTTCTATCTTCCTTAGTAGCTTATCCATTAGGCAAGTTTGAATTGGCTAAGTTGAAGGACCTAGTTGACATAGTTAGGAGATTTAAAAGGAATTAAATTAACATGGGGAGTTATATTAATTCTCAATATTCCATCCCATGTGATTTTAATCTCTTTAAACCTCCTAAAACCTATAAAACACACAAAATAGTGAGAAAACCCCTACTTTTGTCCCCATCCGTACAAGTCCATAAAAATAGTTGTCATGTGAAGGATATTTATTGAGTATTATACATATTACAATAGGTTTCTTGAGAAAATATTTCATTAGATTGCATCACCAACTCCATTTCTCTAAACTAGTCTTGATTGAGGGTTTAATAGGGTTTTAAGCCTATTTTTGGTTTTAAGGTTGGTTCATAATGTTTGGACATCCAACCTTCAAAAAAAAATCAAAATAATGGTTTTTATGGACCCTAATAACATCTCCAAATTCATTTGACCTCCATCCAAATCATAAATAAAGGTGTGAGCATTCAAATTTCTCCTATAGAGCTTGATTTTCCACTTTGCATAGGTTTAGAGTAGATCTACGCCAAAATGGATTTCCTTATGGTTTACCATGAAATAAAAAGGCATTAAAGCCTCTGTATTAATCCCATAATCATGACCAAATTCATTTGAATTATTTTTCAAGGTTGAAAAAGAAGTTGGTACCTTGTTTGGATTTAAACCTAGTCATGTTTAGTAGGTTTGTTTGCACTTCAAAGTCAAAAAATGACTTCCTGAAGCTTCCCCTAAATTAAAATAGTTTGTAAATATCTAATACCATCTCATATACATTATTAAATAAGGTATAAGGCATATCTCATGCTAAAATTAAAATTGACCTTGCATTTGGAATCTATGTTTCACCATGCCTAATAGTCTTGAATGCAATTCCAAGCGTTTAGACTCCTCAATTCAACTTATATCCTATGTGAAATTTTTTATTATGTGTATTTAAATTTAACACACCTTATTCAATAGTCCTTAAGTTACTTGAATCACCAGTTCACCCTTTTTGTTCAAAACTACAGGTTTATGCTCAAAGGGAAGTACCCCATATCTAAGATAAAATATGGGATACTTACCCTATTTATACAAAAAAAAAAAAATTAATAGGAATATTTATGTGTTAATTACGCTCTCCACAATTTTCCATCCCTTGATCATATGTTTTGATCCTTCAAATCCTTGAAAAAACAAAATAAACTTATTATAAGGTAGATTGTCAGGGTCTCAATGGCATGGACCGAGTTTACTTAATTAGGGTTACTTAATATAATGAATATCCACTAGTAATATTTTTATGAGGTCACATGATTAATTAATAATGTTCTTTTATTTTGACAAAACACTCCAACCTCCTTACATGCCTCTTTCATGCATGAATCTTTGAGACTGTGTTTCTTACTCATTGGGGCATACCTATAGGTACATTTACAACCTCTTAAAGATTGAACACATGCTTAGATAATTATTTGGAATTTTTCAAGGCTAATTTATCAATTAAATTCATTTTCATGTTCATGTGATCTTCTTATCTTTGAATTCTCAATACTGAGCTTGACATTACTGATTGTACTTCCTTGGACATACCCCTATAATTGTTTATTATATTAGCTCAAATGAGTTTTTTCATGATGTTTAAGGCTTATTTTAATCACATAAGTTCAAAAAATTCATGATAATACTATTTATCTTCTTTTTAAACATTAAAACCCCATATTAACCTTACTTTTAGGATCACTGGTTAGGCTAAGATGCTCTACCTCCAAAGGCTACTGTAGGTGAGTATTTATCTTAACCAAGATTGATCATGACTATAGGTTCTTCATGGAGAATAAGAGAAAACCTACTATGAATATTAATTTTATTTTATCACCCCTAAAGGTCTTAAATATCCCATTTTTTTAAATCAAATTGAAGTCATTGCATGTATCTTACTATAGATTCTTATTTTCATAGTGTACAGATTGAGGGATGTACTTGGGTAACCAAAACATAAAATATCACTCATTTTTATAACATTTATACCTCCAATATTCATGTAAACTATTGAAACCATCAACACATATTAACAAGGTATACATTTCAACTTAGGTAGGTAAGAGGCCTTCCTTGGACTCAGGCCTGTAGGTGAACATTACTTGCCAATAGTCATTTGAGCACCCTCTTTAGACCTTAAAATAACCACTTTACCTTTGTCATTAGTCTTCTAACTCTTTTAATCTTATAGACCCATGTAGAGACTAAAATATTAATTCATTATTAAGCATTGAAATATTTTTAAACCATGTCTCATGATATCTCCAAAAACTCTTGGGCCTCTGTTTTGCTCTTTTTGGGAAAAGAGGCCTAAAAGTTCAGTCCTCATCTTTGGAGGTTGATTTAAATTTTGTTTGGTCATATATCACATTCAAAAGGTCTATCATGATTTTAAAACCATAGCATGGATTCAATAAGGTTCAAACCCATATAATTCTCCCTATTTAAAGGCATTCATGTCTCTATTAATGTCACATGTAGGTGACCTTGATTAAATTTAGCTAACAGTCTATATGCAAGTGTGTAAAATGAGAATGAATTATAGGTTTCAATGTTGTTTATTTCTTATCCAAATATCCAAGAAGACTTTCCTCATAATAAAAAAATTCTATCTATCTCAAGAACCTCTTTTTCAACATAATTAGCTTTAAAGAGGATGTCTATAGGTGCATGAAAACTTGCAGGCAGTGAGCAAAGGATGAGACAAGATGAGTAGAGGATTTTTTTTAAGTACCAAAAAAAATCAATTTCAAACCTTAAATTTCATAATTTACATCAATTATATTTTAATACGAGATCAAAATCATCCCTTTCAATGTGAAAATCACCTATAAGCACCTAGTTGATTGTGTACTACAGTCACAAGGCAGACTGGTTACATGTATGGTTATGATAATAAATCCAAGGATAATTTTAATTTTAATAAATAAGTTTCAAGGTCAAGGTAACCATAAATACCCTAATAACATCTAAAATAAATTAACATAACCCCTGAAGCCATGAACAACTATGAAAATCTTGGACATGGTGAAAAATTGTCTATTGCACTCAAAAGAGACCCATCTATAAATTTGAGGTCATTGGATCATAAAAACACCACAAAACATGAAAATAATAATGGATAAAATACTAAGGCTAAGTAAACATAATTTTCAACAAACATTAGTAGTTATATTGTACTTAGTCTCCCAAACAAGAGCAAAATCCATAGGGTGTATGATACAACTAGCAAATTTGCACAGTTAACTTGTTAGCAGTGGTTCATATATAAAAGTTGATAAATTTTCAAAATAATTATATTAAAATTAATTTATCCAAGTTTAATATCATATCCTAAGATAATTTTTCCTAAAACCTCATGAGCTATCTATACCAAGTACAAACTTGCAAGTCACCTCTACATGTCTAGAAGGGCAAGAAAGGAGAAAAATGGTTTTGAGAAAGAAATGAAACTTTAAAATAAAAAACATGGGAATCATCTTGAAGTTTTATAGTCACATTTAAACCTTTTCCAAGTGGCACACTTCCCAAAGAAGTTGTATAAGTGCCATTTTCTTCTTTTTTCACTAGAAAATTACTTTTTATTCTGATGAACCTACAAATTTTAGTTACCAAAAGTAAATTAAGACTTATAGGGACACAAGGGGCATGAGATAATGTTTTTAAACCTTCAAATTTTGTAAAAAACTTGTATAAATAATTAAATAAACCTTTTTGACCTTTAAAATGACCTACAAATGATATAAGAACCAAAACAATTAATGACCAAGGCTATTAAAACATCAAGTGGCCTTAAAAACATGTAATACACCCCATGAAAATATATTATACCTCTTATAGACCTATAAATTCAATTTTTTTACTATAGGTACCCCAATTTGATTAAAAAGTCAAATTTGGTCAATAATTGGTGACTCGTCAGGGTAGTATGCCAACTATACTAACTAGACCATTAGCCTTAACAATCCATCGGGCTTATGAGTCATCTAAAGTTGAGACAAACAAGGAGATATTTTTATCATTGACCATTTACCATGACAAGATAACTAAACTACCTCAACCACACAAAGCAAAGGACATACACCAAAGCAAACAAACAATAAGACACACACACACATGTACTCAAAGTACTTTGGAGAAGAAAATAACAAGATAATATGTAAAACTAACCATGAGCATACCTCACTTCTGGATCAAAGGTAAATATTGAGACTCTTCTTGCTTCATGAAATGAATGATTGAATGAGGCATATAGCCTTTTATCCTTTAGCATTGATGCCTCTAACCTTTTCATAATGTTTGCCAACCTCATTGGCATGATGTTCAATGAGAACCAAGTAGCTCCAAATAAGTTAACTAAGGAAATTAAATCCTCTTGCATCCAAATAGCCTCAACTTTGTCATGTGATCCCTCAAATATGACCTCTAATGGTGATTCGACAAGGCATACCTTCTTATCTTCCATAGTGACCTTAGCAAGATTAGGCTTCTTCTCAGCTACAAGTTATTCTAGCTCATCAAGGAGCTTTGCAAATTCTTCCCAATCTTGGTCATTTTCCTCCAAGGAAGATTATTGATTCACCTTGTCATTTACTTAGCCCTCAACTTTTCAAATCTCTTCAAGCTCTTAAAAGAGGTCCATTTGTAGTTGCCAATCATCCTTGAACTCTTTATCATCTAATACCACCACCTCTCCATGCTTGAAAAGGTCACCCATAATCTCATGATCAGACATGGAGTGTTATTTATAAAGATATTTCTTCAAGTCTTTGCCACCTTCCTCATGGATACACATCTCCTCAAATATGGAGTCAGGGGTTTGTGAGTTATCATTTTGTTCACCAAGGGGAGTCCATATGGTGATATCTTCCTCATAATTACTCATAAGGTCTTCTTGATTAGCCATGAATTGAGCTTGGTCATATTCACTTGCTCTTATTAAGATAGGTTCTTCTTCCAAGATGTCCTCTTTGTCATAAATAAAGAATTTTTCATTATTAAGCAAATAAGGAGATTCAACATAAGAACCTACCTCTTCTTCATCACTTAATACCTCTTGATGAATTTCAAATTGAACCTCAACTATCACAATCTAATCTTATTTGTCAAGGATTACAAGATCTTCAACTTCCTTCATGGTGATGCCAAGACTAGGAATCCTAAAATTTGGTGACTTATCCCAATGAGGCTAACAAGGAGTTACATTCTCTTTAAGTAAGAGTTTCAAATTTTATTCAATCAAATACTCTTATTTAGGTTCCCACACCATAGGTACATCAAGGCAAAGGGTGATGGGATGAGGACAAAATGAATTAGTTGGTGGAGGTGGGACATAGGGTTAAAAACCATATTGAAAATGAAAATTAAGAGGATCTTTGGGAAGCTCTTGAGGAAGTGGAGATGGGGTGTGTTTAAGCATAGGATCTTCTTTTGGGTCTAAACTATCCATCACATCTTAACTTATAAATTTCATCTTTGCTTCTAGATCTTGTATTTAATTGGATAGGTTGTCTTGGAAAATATTTTCTTGAAGAACATAAGAATCATCATGATCACATGGAATGCATGAGGGCTACCATGGAACACAAGAATTTTATTGAGGAAGGGTGGGAGGGACTTGCAAAGGATCAACTCCATTATCCACTTCACACTATTTGATAATTATTCTATCTTCCTTCTCCTCCCATGACTCTACTATGTTTTTCCATATTAAGATATTAAGATTATAGTACTTTTCTTGAAGAAGGATGGGAGGATTTTTTATAGGATCAAAATTCTTCTCAACTTCACATTCTTTGTAAAGACTATTCTTCTTTTTCTTTGCCCATTACTCCACTAGTTTACTCCAACTTAGGTTATTAGGGTTAGAGGTCTCTTTTTCAAGAGGTGGGGATGAATTATGAGAGGGAAATAAAGGCTTGAAATCTAATTATTTTTTTTCCAACATGGACAGCTACATATGTCTATTTTCTAATTCAAACTACCTATCAAGATAGTTTCAAACACAAGGTTTTTCTTTTCTATTCTCTCCAACTAATCGGAAAAAAGATGAATTTAATAGGCTTGATTTTACTCATGAGTAGGGGTCATGTATGGCTAGTAGGAAACATGGGGAAGTGGATATTAAGGCTGATAGGTATGGTGAGGTTGCCATTCATGAAATCCTAGCCTATCCTCTAAGGAAGAAACTAGACCACTCACATCAAGCATCTCACTTGTGATCCTTTGCCAATTGGCTCTCTCAATAGGTACACACTCTATTTTAAACAAATCTAATACTTATATCAACCTATGAATGAAATTATTATGAATGTCTATATCAAATACTCTTTGTGTGTCAATATCCAACATGTACCTCTCATGTCCAAAAAGTGTCTTCTTGAAAGTGGAAATGGGTTGGCTTGAGAAGTGGCTAGGTTAACTAAGAGGAGAAAAAAAATTAGGATGCTAGTTATAAGACTGATATAATTCATGCATGGGTTGACAAGGATCATATTGGGGATGATAAAATTCACATTAAGGCTAGTTAGGATCATGAAATTATTGACCAAGGACTTAATCATATTGATAGGGAATGGCATAAGCCTGCAATGTCTCACCAACTTGTAGAGAATAAAACTCAACACCAAAGTCATCCATGAATATTCATTACAAATTAATAACACAAAATGAAACATTACCAACAATCTTCAAAGGATCACCTAGGCTGCTTGACTAGCTGATATAGCTTTGGAGTCAACATTGATGCTTGAATAGATGCCTCTAAACACTGATTTGTTGAAAGACAACACCAAAAATCCTCCAACTCTTAGAAAAAGAGTACCACCAGGCATGCCAAAACCTATTGTCACTTGGATTTTCACCCATTGAGGAGATTAAAATCTCTCCTTATCTAAGTGGCACAATGGAATCACCTCTAGGCTTGTGGGTAGCCTAAGGAATAAGGTGAATCTCTAGATAGGGCTAGCTCCCTTGATGTACCAATTTAAATTGAAACTACTAATAAAGTTGGGGGGTGAAAAGGGAGAAGGATAAATGAAATAAAAATAAACTAAGGGAGGTGATACAAAATATAACATGATGACATCCAAAAATATGCATATTACACTTAAAATCAAAGGGCAAACTGAAAATACACTTCTCCAATCTTCATCTTCTCACATCAATGCTACATTATGAGGTTATGAATAAATGTGAAAATATAGGATGAATAAACAAGAGGCCTATGAGGTAAATAATGAATATAATAACTCAATTAAATAATGAATATCTCCTGGAGCACTTCACATGCCCTGTAAGAAGAGGTTGCAAATAGGTGAAAGAATGGAACAACATGCTAAGCAATCCATAGTTTTCAATAAGAAAGATTCATCATACAATTGAAAACACTAAGAATAGTCATATATGAGGTAAAAATTATTTTTATTATTGATCAAAATTTATAAATTTGAGTAGGGATTCACCATACTCAGGTGGAGCATCCCATAGAATGCCAAAATGGCTAGATCTTATAGAACTTGTGAGAGAGAGAAGAAGAGAGAAGTCTAAGGGTCACAAGGACACTTTTAAAGATGAGATAAGAATTTAATTATGAATGTGAAGATATTATGGGATTAAACATGAAATTTATTGAGCTAAAAGTGTTAATCCAAGTCATAAACTTCATGACAAGTGGCAAGAAACTCCTCATTCTAGCTCAAAAAACTACCTTCATGGTTTAGACCTATTTAAACGTCCCATAACTGATTAGGATAAGGTTAAATGAATATAATATAAGGGTAGTATGTCATAAATTCCTTTCCATGTATAATTTTCATTATTGGTCCTTTGGAAACCCCTCAAAGTGAACCATCATCATCTTTTATCCATAAAACATTCCTTTCATGGACCCTGCACACTTGGATCCAAAAATGGCTTTAGTTTATCATGAAAATACATGGAAGGGAGTGAATTAAACATTTTAATACCCTAAATTTCATTATAAGCATTATGGGTACCTTAAATTTAACTCACTTGAATTTTTCCATACTAGTTTGTCCATTAGGCTAGTTTTGACTCGTTGTATTGATAGACCTAGTTGAGGTAGTTAAGAACGTTTTTAAGGAGTTAAATTTACATGGGGATTTATATTAAGTCTAAATATTCCCTCCCATGTGATTGGAATCTCTTTAAACCTCCTACAACTTTCAAAACACACAATATAGTGAGAAAAACAATGCTTTTTCTCCATCTATACAAGATCATATAGCTAGTTGGCATGTGAGGAGAGATTAAGTGAGTCTTATAAAAGTTATAATATGTTTCCTAAGAAAAATATTCCATTATATTTCATCACAAACTCAATTTCTCTAAAATGGTCCTAGTTGAGGGTTTAATAGGGTTTTAGGCTTGTTTTTGGTCTTAAGGTTGGTTCATAAAGTTTGGACATCCAATTTTTTAAAAAAAATCATAAGAATGGTGCTCAGGGACTTTTATAATATCTCCAAATGCCTCTTACCTCCATTAAAATCATCATGAAAGGTATGAGCATTAAAAGTTATCTTATAGAGCTTGATTTTCCACTTTGCATAGGTTTAGAGTAGCTTTGAGCCAAAATGGACTTCATTGTGGTTTACCATGAACTAAAAAGGCCTTAAAAACTCTATATCCATCCCATAAGCATGAAAAAATTCATTTTAATTCTTTTTAAGGTTAAAAAATAAGTTGGTACCTTATTTATATTTAGACCTAGTCACATTTAGTAGGTCTATTTGCACTTCAAGGTCCAAAAATGACTTCCCAAATCTTCCGAAAAAATAAAAGAGTTTTAAAATATCTAATACCATCCGCTATACATTATTAAACAAGGAAAAAGGCATATCCCATTCTAAAATGGAAATTGACCTTGCATTTGGAATCTATGTTTCACCATGCCTAACAAGCTTAAGTGCAATTCTAAGGGTTTAGACTCCTATGTTTAGATTATATACTCTATGAAATATTTATCATGTTTTATTATGTTTATTTAAACATAAAAAACCTTAATTAATAGTCCTTTAGCTCCTTGAATCACCATTCTTTTTTGTTCAAAACTGTAGGTTTATGCTCAAAGGGAAGTAACCCTTATCTAAGATAAAATAGGGGGTAATTACCCTATTTATATAGAACAAATAATCATATAATATGACTCTTTATGTGGTAATTACCCTCTACACAATTTTATATCCCTTGGTCATATGGTTTGACCCTTTAAATCCTTGAAAAAATAAAACAAAATAATTGTAAGGCAGACTATCAAGGTTTCAATGGCATGGATTGAGTTTGCTTGATTACGATTACTTCCTCTTATGGATATACAAATATGAGAGTTTTATGAGATAATTTGAGTAATTAATAAGGTTATTTTATTTTTAAAAAACACTCCAATATCCTTACATGCCTCTTTCATGCATGAATCTTAGAGATTATGTTTCTTACTCCTTGGGCCATACCTATAGGTACATTTTCAGCCTCTTGGAGCTTGAACACATGCTTAGATCCCTCCTTGGAAATTTTAAATGGTAATTGATCAATTCAATTCATGTTCATGTCATCTTCTCATGTTTAATTTCTCAAGCCTGAGCTTGACATGACTGACTATGCTTCCATTGGATAGACCCCTACAGTTGTTTATGATATTAGCTTAAATGAGTTTGTTCATGATGTTTAAGGATTATTGGAATCACTTGAGGTCATATAATGCATGATAATACTATTTATATTATTTTTAAACCTTAAAACCCCATATTAACCTCAATTTTAGGTTCACTGGTTAGCTTAAGATGCTCTACCTCTAAAGTCTATTGTAGGTGAGTATTTGCCTTAACCAAGATTGATCATGATTGTGGGTTCTTCATGGAGCATGATAAAACACCTATTATGAATATTCATTTTATTTTCTAAACCTTAAAGGTATTAAATCACTAATTTGGTATCAAATCAAGTCATTACATGTACCCTATTATAGATGCGTATTTTCATAGTGTATGGACTGAGGGATGTACTTGGGTAACCAAAACACCAAATGTCACTCCTTTTGATGACCTTTATACCTCCAATATTCATATAAAATATTTAAACATCCACACATATTAATAAGGTCTATCTTGTAACTTAGATAGGTAAGAGGCCTTCATTGGACTCAACCCTATAGGTGAATATTACTTGCAAATAGTGGTTTGAGTGCCCTCTTTAGACATTGAAACAACCACTTTCCCTTTGTCATCAGTATTATATCTCTTGAAATATCATATAATTATGTAGAGAATGAAAGATAAATTCATTTTTTATCATTGAAATATTTTAAAACCATGTCTCATGAGATATCCAAAAACTCCTAGGCCTTTGTTTTTTTTGGGAAAAGAGGCCTAAAAGATTAGTCCTCATCTTTAGAGGTTGATTTCAACCTATTTTGGTCACCTATCACCTAAAAAAGGTCTATAATTATGTTAAAAACATATCCTATCCTCAATAAGGTTCAAACCCATCTAATCCTCTCTTTCAAAAGACCTTCATGTCTCTACTGATGTCCCCTGTAGGTTGACTTTGATTGAATTTAGTAGGCAAAATATATGCAAGTATGTATAATGAACATGAATTGTAGGTTCCAATGGTTTTTATGCCTTCCCAAAAATATCCAATAAAAATTTCCTCATGATAAAAAACCTTTGTTATCTCAATAACCTATTTTTAAACATATTTATATTCAAAGAGGATGTCTATAGGTGCATGAAAACTTACAGGCAATGAGTGTAGGATGAGGCAACATGAGTAGAGGAATGTTTTCAAGTACCAACCAAAGTGAATATAAAACCTTAAATTTCATAATTTACATAAATTAAATTTTAATACCAGCTCAAAAGCATCCCTTTTAATGTGAAATCACTTGTAGTCACCTAGTTGACTGTGTACTATGGCCACAAGGTAGACTGGTTATATATGTGGTTATGATTGCAACTCCAAATAGAATGTTACTTTAAATAAATAAATTGAAAAGTTAAAAGAACCAAGAATACCTTGAAAAAATATAAAATGCATTAACACACCCCCCTGAATACATGAACAAGTTTGAAAATCTTGGACATGGTGAAAAATTACTATTACACTCAAAAGAGACCAGTATGCAAATTTGAGGTTATTGGATCATCCAAAAACCATAAAAGAGGAAACAAAGAATATATAAAATATGAGAGGAAATTATAAATCATATAAAATAAAAACTATTATCTAGATTGTATGAAAAATCCCAAACAAGAACAAACCCCATAGGGTACATGAAATAGCTAATAGATTTGGAGAGTCAACTTGTTAGCAATGGTTTATAAATTATTTTAATAAATTTTAAAAACACTTATATGAAAATTAAGGTATCAAATTTTTATATCATCTCTCAATAATTTTTTTCTTGAAACCTCATGATATATCTGTACCAAGTACAAACATGCAAGTCACCTTTGCGTGTCTAGAAGGGCAAGAAAGGAGTAGAATGGTTTTGAGCAAGAAATGACACTTCTAGATCAAAATAAACATGGTACTGAGCTTGGGGAATATGATGAGTCACATTTAAACCTTTTCCAAGTGGCACACATACAAAAGAGGATGTACAAGTGCCATTTTCTTCTCTTTTCACTATAAAATTACCTTTTCTTCTAATGAACCTACCAATTTTAATTAAAAATAGTTAATTAAGACTTATATGGAAACATGGGTCATGAAATCATGTTTTTACACCTTAAAATTTCCTAATAAAACAATATAAAACATTAAATACACCATTTTGACCCCTAAAATGACCCAAAAATGATATAATAGCTAGAATAACTAATGACCAAGGATCGTACAACATTAAGTGACCTTTAAAAATATGTAATACACCCCATGAAAATATATTAGGCATATTATATACCTATAAAGTCAATTTTTTTACCATAGGTTCCCCAATTGCACTAAAAAGTCAAATTTGGTCAACACATGGTCTAGGTGATTTTGCATAGAGATGCATGTAACCCATATGAGCACTTTCATAAAGAAATATGTTGCACATGCAGTAGTTTTAAGAAAAATTAGTCATATGGGTTTGTTCACCTTGGTCCCAGGTTGCTATGTGCTAAGTTTAAGGTCCTTCAAAAAAGTACAAATTGATTTATACATGTTCATATTTGGGATCCCAAGAATTTCTACTAAGTTTCTCATACTTATTTATTTGAGCTCGGAGGACATCACATAGAATTAGTTATGGACCAACCATCTTGAACTTTAGATATATTTGCTTCAAAATCTCTTGGGACCAATAGATCAAATGGGTTTGTCCCTTTTAACCTTAAGAACATATTTTTAAAGTCTGATGCCTCCATGATTTCTATGATTCAAGATCCAAGCCTCCAAAGTTGGTAAAAAAGTATAAGATGCTCATGTGAATGTCAATTTTAAGACCTGGTAAATAACCATTAGTTTTAAAACTAAATGAGATCTAATGGCCCATGTTGCATCATATGTATATGATCCAATGGAGAATAATTAATTCAAATTATCAAAGGGATCTCTGAGTGAACTTACAAGTGACAAGTGCCATATTCATGGAGCTTATCAAGCAAAGACCCAATGAGCATAAGTTAGTCAGAGTTAATGATCAAGCTTGTTAAAATATCTAATATCTTACACTCAATCATGCAAAGGAAATCCAATGGCATGAGATGAATCAAATAGTCATATAGATCAAGAGATTGAAATATGGTATAAGCATGAAATATGAAAGATTGATAGGATCTTGAAGATCAATATGGGATTACCAAGTGGAACTAGTGGGGATAGGGTGATAATTCAAAGGTAAATCTAAGGGCTCATCCTCATCAGACCTAGAAAATCCAATGGAATAAGTTGAGTCAAAATGTCAATGAGTCTAGTCCATTTTTTATAGCCAATTAGAGCAAAGACAAACCCAAGGTTTTCCATGGAAGTCAAATTGAAGCCATTTCCAATATAATCAATAGGGTTTTGTAGAGTCATCCTGATGCCATTGAATCTAGTTCAAATGCCACATGAGAAAATATTTAATACTAAGGATCCTATAGCGAAGCAAGATTTTCAAATTTATATGCCACCATGAAAGCCATGTCGAGGTTCGAGATGAATAGTAACTACCAAATGTAAAGAGTAAAGTTTAAGTAATCAATAAACAATTATATATGGTGAATAGAGTTGTCTAAAATATAGTAAATAATTAGGAAGGCAAAGTATAATTATCATATCATGTTTCAACCCCCTCGAATAGTGCTTATGTATCATCTCTCATAGTTTAGTTTTAAATGCTTGAAGGATGGTCTATGATGGAAATAGTTTCACAAAGGTTTGTGAAAGAATCATTACACAATTTGAAATGAATTTGTCATATTTTACTTAGAAATTAGTCTTGTAAGGCATTTATTGTTTGTTTCACACTTAGTTTCACCTACAACTTAACTAGTTCTCATGCCTGGATATCTGTTTGAGTGACCCTTAAATTTATTTCTTTTCTTCTCTCTCAAAAGTTCTATAAATAGCTACCATTTTGTATTTATAATATACCACATCCATGTATGGTGAAGACCTACTATCTTGATGTTATATTTTTCCTTTGAATATTAATGCAAGATAATTTCTAAGTTCTTAAATAATTGTCTAAGTGTGTAAGTGATCTATAGTGATAATAAGTGATAATATGCTATCCTTATTTCCTTTATCCTTCTATATTTGAGAAAGAATTATTAGTCTAACATGTCATATAGAGTGTAGTAGAATGTGTCAAACTCTTTCAAGTGTATAATTGTCCTTGGAATGTGTAACCTACCTTCTAGTTCATTTGTCTTGTGTTGTTTCATATATCTTTCCTCTATATTGAAACACTCATGTTAGAACCTTTTAGGACTTTGAGACTAGTTTATATGCCTTATTCCATAGTTCTTGGAATATAATGGTCATGTGAAGATAATTTTGGTGTAGCACCTCTATAGACTAGGTTTAATTTAGGTTATTTCTAACTCTTTCCTCTACAAGTAAATACTAGTTTAGGTAATAAGCTTTGAAAATATATATTTATAGAGATATCCCTTTAAATATATAGGCTAATTTCCATGATAGGTACACCCACATACCTAGAAATGTGATACCATGTTTCCCAAGTTTTGAATAGGCTTGAATACCCTCTCCTAGGGTGCAAAATTTGGTGACAACACAACCTAAGGTGACTATAGTAGCTAAAGGTGAGATGAATGTACCTTTGTAAAATAAAATCTTTAAAAGTATGTAAATAAGTTTTTTACAAGTTTATATCAGCATTTGAAAATGATTTCAAGTTGTGAAATCATAGAAGGTTAAAATTATAATACTATGTCCCACTAGTTGGCCAAAAAAGAAATTAAGAAATAAATTTAAAAAGAATATGAAAAAATACTTAATGATTTTTAGAAAAATTGGAAAAAATTATATGCACTACATATTTGTATATATATATATATATATATATATATATATATATATATATATATATATATATATATATATATATATATATATATATATATATATATATATATATTCTAAAACATATTTGTTGGTTAATTTGAATGACCCAAACTCAAGATATTTTGAGGGGAAGATGAAATTGTATGTGGCCTCTTTATGCTAAAAAGTGGGATAGACTATTATGATTTGACCTATAAGGAATTGTAGACAAACTCAAATGCTTGAGAGAGAGAGAGTATTTAACAAGAAAGGAATGCCAATGAGTTGGGTAATATGCAATATGACCATGAAATATAGTCAAATGAACCATAAGACAACCATGTAAGGCTGAAAAATCAAGGAAATGAGATATTAAAAGTGAGCACATAGTCCTTGCATATACAAGAAATAGAGAGAAGTCATAGTGGTGATGTACAATAGCAAACCAAGAATCTAAACAAACATGTGGCATGCAAGGACCAAAAAAATGTTATGCATAAGGTAGAGTAGGCAGAATAAGAAGTATTGATAGAAGAAGAATAATACATAATTAATGCAGGATTTGATCATGGAAATAAAGAGAAGGTGGATCAATTTTTAGGGGTGAAATAATGGTATACACCTTCAAAATAAGAAGAAGATATGGTTTTCTTAACAATTTTGTTTCTTATGTAGGTATACCACTCAAGAAGGTTAATAAAAAAATGCCTAATTATGGGGCCCAAGAACATGTTCACCTGTATGAGAGGAAAGTAGAAGAATATGCCTTCTATTTAGAGGTTCATTGTAATAAGACATGAGCATACACCATGTACATCAACAAGAACCTATGTCAAACATATTTTAGCTTGGTAGTATGATGTAGGGGCATCCTATAAGGGCCCAAAATTTGAATCATTTTTATCTTTAATTAGTTATCAAGTGTTTAATAGGTACTATAGGTCTTAAGTATTCCAAATTTGGAGTCTAGACAATCTCAATGTGCATGAAATATGAAACTTGTCATTTACTACCAAAAACCATTATTTGAATATTTGAATGCTTAGGAAAGTTTTGAGAGGTTTTTGGATGTTTTTTAGCTAGGTAATGGTTTTTTTTGGTTTATAATGGGTTTATATATGACATAAAACATGTGGTTAAATTCCTTTAAGTCATAATTTCTTTATAAGTCCATATGAGGCAATTTCAAGAATAGATTGGGGGATTTCAAGAAGTAGTTATGGTAGTTAATTTGATATAAATATTGTCACTTTTGGGTTTGATTAAATATTTTTTATATGTATTCTAATAAGGAAATATACATGTTCCATGACAATATGTATGTAAATATTCAAGCTTTATAAAGAAATAAAAACAACTATGTTTTCCCTATCTTAGCACGTGAGTCAATATTGTGATTTAAATGTTCATTGGAGAAAGAAATGATAAATGTTGGATTCAAGATTAAAATAGTGTTTGGTGAGTTTTTACATGTTTTATTGATGTTCTTTAATCTCATTTGAAAAATTTCAATATAATTTGTTGTAAAGAATGAATGGTGTAGGGTCTGTATGTCCAAACTTCTATGTTGAGTAAAGTAGTGAACATTTATGTATTATAAATATTGTGTGGAAGCTTGAAAAAAGAGATGGAGGTTATTATGATTTTATTTATATGTTTTTAAATTATATAATCATATTCTAATCATATAATCATTAATTACTTGTGATAGAATTATAAAACCTTGTGATAGTTTAAGTTGGTGTACATAGAAGAAACCAAGAACTTGATCAAACATTGAATAGAGGATTATTTTAGATAATATAAATGTTGGAAAGGGATATCACATGTGATTAATACCTAAAAAAAGTCTCACATTAGGTATAATTCATTTTTTACAAGTTTAAACCTCAAAACAATGTGTTCAAGACCATGTTTAGTATAACTGAGTAAATAGAGAAACTGAGAGTTGCACACAAAAGTGGAATAGAGGCTTAATTATGTGAAGAGAATGATTGGTAAATGAGTGGGGAGGCTTAAAAATCCTAAAAATACCTTCAAAACATTTTAAAACATTATTTATAACAAATAAGAGTAAGTGAAATGGTCTCGGGTCCTAGAAAACACAGTCAAGAGAATACTAGGGTTTGTATACAAAAATGTAATTCTAGAACATTCTAACCCTTGAAAATGTTTGTAAATTTTTAATTTTTTATAATTAAGTTCAATATATTATATTTTATATGTTTCATTGTTAATTCATATAGGAAGGTACTGTTACCAAAGAGAGAGAGAGGAAACAGGGTTTGACAAGGCTTAATTAGGTCTAACAAGGACCTAGAAGAAGTTGAAAAGGGACTTACCACATGAATCTCAAGATGAAATTTCACACAGAGATGGAGATAAATATAGGTTAATATGATAAATAATTATTTTTCTCTAAACCTATGTACATATCTTTACACTAAGAATTTTAGCAAAAAAAAGGCTAGTAACATGTCTGTCAAGGTGAGAAAAGGTTTCCAGAGAATAAGTTGATGCATTGTGGAGTTAGTTTTTTAAATGAGGAGTTTTAAAAGGGAATTAAGGAGTCTTGATGTGTCAGATAATATATTTAATAATCTTAGATAGTGAGATCTTCACTAAATATCTTGAAGACTTGTAGGCTAAGAGAAAGCTCTACATCAGATACACAATCAAACAAAGTGAATATATACTAAAGGCAAATAAGTTTGATAGTATTTATGGATAAATATGATAGTGTTCTAAAAATACATAAATATTTTGTAATATAATAATTAAATAAATGAAATTAAGCACACAATCAACTAAATCAATGTGATTGATCCAATTTGAACACACAACACAAACCTTGCACCAATACTAGTTAATACAAGTATTACAATATAAAATACAATGATTAAAGAGAAATATAATAACTTAAAATTAAATTATAACTAATTTTTCATTCTTAAGTGTTGATAATTTATAATAAAATTTGAATTTAATGTGATGGAAAGTTGGCTATAATAAATAACTAGAAAGCAATTTAAGGATGGTTTTAGGAAGTTTAGGTTAAAAGGGATCTATATTAGCTATGGTACTAACTTAGTATTAGGGCCTATCCCCTCACTTCACAATAATCTAATGATAATGGTTTCAGGTGCTTTTCCAATATATACCATCAACCATGTATTTATAATTGGCTAGAAAACTAAGTTGGATTCCCCCTTAGTGATAAAATCCAAGTAGGTACAACTTGGGAAGATAAATGTCTAATATTATTTTAGTGTAAAATGATTTAGAAGTGTGTGAGAAAGTGAAAAATATTGTCACTATATTGATAAATTAAAAACCAAATAATTAATATAAGTATGCAATCAACTAAAATGGAAGGTGAATTAACTACTATAAAAAATAGGTTAATTGCTTATATATGAAGAGTACAAAATTAATTTAGGTGATAATGTATGCAAATAATGTATAATAGAGTCAACTAGGTCTATACTATTTTGTGGAATAAAAATATGAAAAAATAAAAATGAATAAGTTGACTATCTTCTAGATAGATAATAGGCTATAGAACTATGTCAAGTTAGTCGACGTAGTTGGCTATAGGGTTGTAATTTTTTAGACTATAAAATTGTGAAAAATAGTACTAAAAAAGAAAAATTGAAATGATGGAGAAGGAAATATTGAAACTTGGTGGGCTTAAAGATTTTTAGATTGTAAAATTTTAACTTATGATGCTCAAGTGTTGATTCAAAAATTATACAAATAGAGTCGACTGGTCAATAGAGTTTCCAAAACCTATGTGTTGAAACTAAGTTGTGAAAAATTTGATTGATTCAACTATGTTTACATACCTATGTGCTCAAAAAGGAGAAATGTGAAAAAAATTAGTTGGTTTAACTATGTATGAAAATCTATGATTGAAGAAGGATATTATGCCAAGTTGCTCAATCTAGTCACCTATATTCATAGAAGACCTTGACAAATAAAATAGAGTCATTTTGGGTTGTCTATGGGTTAAACATACACATATACTATTATAACTATACTAACGTGTTTGATAGAGTAATACAAAAATAGAAATATGTATACAATGATATAATGAATGCATGAAAGAAAACCTAGAAGGCTTTGATTCACATTAGGTTTACCATAAAATATATAAAGGAAAATGTAGTTGACCTATTAATCAATCCTAATTCAAAGAAGATAAATCCTACTTACACCTCTAATTTTTATTACATTAGATATTTGGGATCACGACCAAAATGGATCCACTAGACCTAACCAAGGGATCACTTACCATAATAACATCACTAAAGAGGGTTCCAAAGCCTCTAATCAAGAAACACTATGTGATAACTCTAGCTAAGTCCTATGTTTTCATATTCACAAAGTAAATGAAAATCAAATTAAAGCCTAATATAATGTTCACCAAATCTTGTGGTAAAAAGTGGGGGTAATAAACATAAAAAGTAAATATGCATAGGATAATTATAATTAAGCTATGTATAGATAAAACCCTAATGCATGGAGAGAATAATATGTTTAGAATCCATTTATTACGTTACTTATATCTAATAAAATAGAGGAATAAAGTGAGAGATACTTATGTTGAAGATGAGCAAGTAGAGACTCAATCTCTTCTTTAGCTAAAGGTACTTCACAAGAGGCTTTTATGGTTTGTAAGGATCACTAATAAAGGCCTAATAATCTAAGACTTTTCCATAAGGCAATATTATTTTCCAAGTGTAAACCCTAAGAAATAAATCCTCAAGTAGAATGGTCTAAGAGCATATTGTAAAGAAACACAAATGAATAATTAACTCTTATCTCTCCCTACGAAGTGAAAAACTGAATGTGTATATATAATTGGATCTAACCTTAAACCTTTCTAAAATTTTAGTCAATAGGGTTTTCCCAATCGATTCTATATTTTTAATTGATAAAAATAGGGTAGGTCCTAGTCTAGGTTAGCCAAATCTGACCTAAACCCATAACGTGATTTTAAAAATTTGAATACAGGGCCAGCACAAGACAATAGTGTAATATAAACTATCAAAAAGGGTTTCAAGTTTAGGAAGGGGATAAGTGAGTTGGTTAATTACTTGGAGGAGTGTGAAATATATGAGATAAGGATTAGATAAGTACATATGAGAAGGTTGTGTAGATAGTGATTTTAGTATAGGGAACAAAAATCTTTTGAAGCACCAATGGTCTTCACACCCTTTTATCAGTGTGCCCTTTAAGGAATGTACTTAGAGAGGTTGATATTCAATGGATTCTTACAAGAGACAAAGCATATATAATTGATAAATTTTGAAAATATTATGTGTTTACACAAGGTCTTTTTTGTCTTTCTATGTCTCATGATCTTATCTTTCAGCTAGAACCTACTAAATGTCCCAATAAAATGTGGACCATCTTGGAAAAGCTTTTTGGAAATCTAGATGTGATGAAAGGTCATGAACTTGAAAATGAGATTATTAGCCTAAGTTATAAAAACTTTGACACCCTTAGGTATTTCTTCACCATATTCAACTATTTAAGATTATAGTTAGAAGAATGTGGAATAGAGAAGAAATATGAGCAATTTATTCTTTCTATACTCTCTAAGCTAGGTCATGACTACTCAATTTTTGTCTATACTTTTCATGCCACTAAAAGTGATCTAGGAACTACATGAAAGATTCCCTTCTTAGATGCCTTTATTGTTGACTTGAATTAAGATAAATACAATTTAATATAGATGGGCACATTAAAATCCACAAAACCTCAAGACCTAATTGTTGGGAATGGGAAAACAGTCTTAAAATAAAAAGAAGAAGAATATGGATCAAGAAAAGAAGAAAGAAGAAACATCTACCAAAATAAACACTAAATCCTCCTCTTCCAATGACAAACCTACAAAATAGATGGTTAAGTGTTCCTAGTGCAATAAAAGTGGGCATGATTAACACAAGTTCATAAAGAAACAAATAGATCACCTAACTCATCTCCTAAAGAAGAAAAATATAAGTGTTCCTAAATATCTTAAGTAGAATTCATCAACACAAGATTATATAAAGATAAAGGGAAAGGGTAAAGATAAATAAAAAGGCAAGGCTCTTGTACCAGTTGTGAATTCAAAATTGAATTGGGTACTTTTCACCACATGGGTTATTCACTAGTTTAGTTTTCCTCTTTAGAGTTTGAAGCATGCCCTTTGTAAGTTTAGGTGATGACACTTTTATACCAATTACAGGGAGAGGGTCTATTGAAATGTAAGGAGGAAAATTAAATAGTGTTCTAAGTGTTCTTTCTCTTTAAAATAATCTCCTACTAGTTTATCAAATCACTCATATTGGCAAGGGCATGAGGATTGAGTTTTTACTAGATTCAGTTATCATCATGGAGTTGTACAATGATTCTACACTAGCAGTGGGTAGGGAAGATAACCAAGATAGGTTATACACTTCTCACACTTTTCACTAGATTATTCTCCAACTACATTGTTGACTTATTTAGATAGAGTTAGCAAATTATGGATGAGTGGTTTGGCCACCTTAACTACTGTTACCTTGAATAACTTAGCAAAAATGACATGGCCATAATATTTCCTTGAGTCCAAATATCTAATGGAATTTGTGAGGGTTTCTTTTTTCAAAAACATCCTAAGAAAAAATTTGAGAAAGGCAAAGCTTGAATGGCTTTACAAGCATTGGATTTAGCTCACAGTGATGTATCAGGGCCTTTTTCCACTATATCTTTCATAACAGCTAAGAAAATTATCACTTTAATTGATGATTTATCAAGATATACACAGGTCTACTTCCTTAAGCAAAAGTATGAAGTGTTTTAATATTTTCAAGACTTCAAAGTACTTGTTGAAAACAATCTAATAAATCCATCAAAGTTATTTGAACTAAAAATGGAGATGAATATATCAACAATATATTTGAGTAGTTTTGCACCACAAAGGTGATTGATTTATAGTGGAGTATCTTACATATAATAGAGTTGCATAACATAATAATCAATCCTTATAAGATATGTCTAGCTATATGATTCACTCTAAGTCTTTGTCACCCTAGTATTGGGATGAAGCCATTAATTGTGATTTTTATATTCAAAACAAGGTTCCCCACAAAGATTTTAAAGGCATAACTCCCTTTGAAACTTGGCATGAAATTAAACCTAAAGTTTAGCACTCTAGGGTTTTTATATATTCTCCTATGACATATATACTAAAGAATATAAGAAAAGCTATGAAACCCCAATCCAATCTTTTAATATTTATAGGTTATCTAGATGGTGTCAAGAGTTACCACCTTATAAATCTAACCACACATGATTTGTTCATAGGGATAAGTGTTAATTTTTAAGAGAGTCCTAAAGACTCAACACTTGACACTTATTCTCCTCCATTGGATTCACTTAGAGTTTATTATTCTTCTTCTAACTCAAATAATCAAGATTTGGTTCCTAACCCAAGGTCTTCTTGTTCCTCTTCTTATAGTTTTGAAAATGAAGATAGTGATGGGAAGACAAATACATCCAAATATAGTCATGTTTCAAAGGATACGGAGTCAAAAATTGACTTACCCACATGTAGGTCTCTTTGGGATAGTAAAACACTTTATAGTACAGGAATTGGGTAAGGGGATAAAGTAGATGATAGACGTACTCAGGTAAATTATCAAAGTCATCCACATGCTTTATTTTCTTCTATTTCAGATCCATAAACATTTTGAGAGGCTTCAAGCATAGCTGAGTGGGATAGTACTATGTCGAAAGAATATTCTTCCTTAATTAAAAATCACACTTAGGATTTAACTTCACTTCCTAAGGGAAAGAATATGGTTCAATGTGGACAGATATATTTGACCAAGTTTTCATAATATGGGTCATTTGATAAGTACAAGGCATGATTTGTCACCAAGTGTTTTAAATAGGTATCCAACATAAAACACTCAAAGACTTTTGTACCTATTGAAAATATGACTTCAATCATACTTAAACTAGCTATATTTGTAGCACACGGGTGGAATGTGTATCAAATGGATGTGAAGAGTGCCTTTATCCATAAAGACCCTAAGGAGGAGATCTATATGGAGAAACCACTTGAGTTTGTTTAAGATTCATCCTTAGTTTTTAGACTTAGGAAATTAATTTATGGCCTCAAATATGCCCCTTGGGCTTGGTATGCCAACATGTATTCCTTCCTCCTTACTTCAAGTTTCACTGGGTGTCATATAGACCCCAATGTATATTTCTTATGGTAGCATGATTCTTTATTGATATTGGTCCTTTATGTTGATGATTTTTTTATCACTAGGAGTTCTTCATAATCTATTTCAATGGTGAATACAACTCTACAAGATATGTTTGACATGATAGACTTAGGTCTTCTGCATTACTTATTAAACATCAATATTTCATAATCCAATTTAGGGATTTCATTTGCATATACCAATTATAATCTTGATATTCTAACTTGGTTTCACATCTATGATTATAATCCATCTCTAACTCCCTTTATATAAAGATTCAATCTTTAGGATGATTATTCTACACCTTTGGTCTATACCACTCAATAGCATCAACTTGTTGGTAGCCTCATTTATCTAACTCATACTAGGCCTGACATTTCATATGAAATGGGACTTATCTTTAGATTCATTTATGAACCTCATGAGTTTCATTAGAAATCATATAAGAGGATCTTGCACTACATGTAGGGCTCATATAGGTTTGGGATTCATTATAGATTTGGCATAGAGATTTATTTAGTTAGTTTTACAACTTTAGATTGGGATGACGATACATAGAATCACAAGTCCATTTCAAGTTGTAGTATTTATTTAGGTTTTAATCCTATTAGTTAGTCTATAAAGAAGAAAAATAATATTTCTATATCATCTATAGAGATAGAGTACATGTTAACTTTTAACATAACTATTGAGTCTATTTGTCTTCAAGGGATTACATCTTTGTCTATCATTCCTATCAAGAAGCTGACCATCATCTATTATGAGAACATGAGTACTCTAAAAATATGCAGGAATCTAGTTCAACACCAATAGACCAAAAACATTGATATTCACATGCATTTGTCTAAGAGCTTATTCATTTTTAGGTCATCAACTTGAGATTTTTCTAGTCTTCAAAGTAGGTTGCAGATATATTCACCAAATCCTTCACTAAGAGAAAGTCCATTCATCTATGATATCTTCTTGGGGTGAAGTCTACATCATCAATAACATCATCTTGAGGGGGGGCCTTCTAGCCTCTTCACTTCTTCTTTGTATCTCCTTGGGGGGCAGGAGATTTTTTCCTGTAATTTTTCTCCTTTTATATACTTTATGAGAGATTTATCTATACATGGGTACATGATCAGGCCTACTTGTTAGGACCCATTTATTTTTCACACTACCCACATAAGCTACACTTAAGGCGGGGGGGGGTGTTAGAGTACGAGTTTTATTATTTCCCATATTTATTTATTATGGTCTTTTTTCCTCACTTGGAATTTTCCTACTTCTATGGATAATATTGCTTATGTTTTTAGGTTAATTGGGTGACTTGGAAGTAACTCCCTTGACTAAATATTCTTAGCTATGAGAGATACTCTTATATTCTTAGCCTTGTTGACCACCTTTTGTGGGGGAGTTAATTGTGTACTATGGGGGTATTTTTATCAAATTTTATTGAGGATTAAATTGTTTACTCTCTTATATGTACTCATCTCATTTGAGATCATTTCAATTAATTAAATATTGGTTTTTACTCCACTTGATTTTGGACATATTATCTTTGTTTAATTTCATTTTACTTTAAAAACATTATGGTGTGCACAAGATTCATCTTGAGTGATCTTGACCTTTGCATTAATGTTATCTAAAACTTGATACATATTCCATAGTAATTGGTTTATGATGAATGAAACCTATCATGAAGCTCTCTCAACATCCCTTCCCTCTCTCTCCTCTCTTATTTATCCTATATGTACTACCTTGTTTGGAATTGAATGGGTCCTTCCACTTGAGTATGGTGAATTCTTGATCCTTTGTAAGCATGTGAATGAGTAAGAGACTAATTTTTGGTTCCTCCTATGGTTTTATTTAGTGTAATCATATGGTTGATTGATACTATTATGTGATAATTTATTTTTCCATGGATTGTGTCTCACTCTTTTGCCTCTATGTAGATATATATCACTCTTGTAGGTTATAGTTAGTGTCATCAAGGGTTAAGTGTGGAATATAAGTGGTAAGAATATTCCCTCCTAGTCTTCCAATGCCTTATCTATCTACAAAATACTAATGTAATAAGAATAGTTTAGGATTGGAGAATGATATGTCAATCCTATAGTTCATTGTGCACCTAAAAATGTGTGATATTGGTCATAAATTTGGTGCATCACCTCCTTGTTTTATTTAATTCATTTTCCCTTCTCCATTTCCTTTATAATTAATAAGTTTAGTAATAGTTTCAAGGGATAGAATCAAGGGATATATCCATATCTAGATATTCACCTCAATAACTAGGCCACCCATAGCCTAGAGATGTCTCCATGCTATCAACTAAATTAAGAAGGATTGAAAAAACTCATCAAGGATGAAATTTAGAGTGATAAAAATAACATAAAGGATGAAAAGAAAATTAGAGTAGGTAAGGATGGTTTATCGCTTTTATTATAGCATTCAAGTTCATTTTAGTGACATATTACATTGCACTAGTTTTCCTAGCCAATGAATTATTGTATTTACTTGAGTGATTTTTTGATACCATGCACTATTGAGGGGTTTAAAACACACACACACAAATGGGCATGAATTTGTACACATGAACACATATATATAACTTAGGTATTGATTGGTATAACACAATCCACAAGACATATATCATTTTCCTTGCAACTTTCATATCTTGCCACCCAATAAGGGTGAGAAGTCCATTTTTATATATATTTAAGTGAAGTTGTGAAGAACTAAGAAATTTTTTAGATCCTCAAATCAAATGAACATAATTTTCAAAAAAAGTTTTTTCCATTTGAGATTTATTAGAAACAAATCTTAGTGGTTTGAAAATTGTAGAATCGAATCACTAGCCCCTCTATACCCTTCCTGGTAGTTGAGAGAGACTCTTTTTTATTATTGATTTTGGCCCAATCATATGCATCTAAAAAAATGGAATGGTATTTTTAGTAATTTTGGATGTAAAATGAATTTTACTTCTCTGATTGTATTTTTACATCATAGGAATTTCAATGAAAGGGCCATTTCAAAAATTCATCACAATATTTTTTTATGCCATTTTTTAGTGGTTGAAAACTAGTGGGTTGAATTTTGACCTATGGTTGAAATTTTAGGGATTAATTGGTTTAATAGATAGGTATTAAATGATTGATTATATTTTATAGATGACACTAATTTTTTAGGCACACAATCAAGCATTTTTCCATTACTTTTATCCCCATTGCTACCAACCTTTGCAAGATATTCCAATTGGCCAATTTTTTTTGGTATGTGTTTCTTTCTGTATATCTAATTTTTTTCATGTAATTTAGTATGCATCCACTTATAAGTGTCCAGACATTCTTCTGTATATCCACTCATAATATTCCAAACATAAGGTGTAGGATCACATAAATTCCATCTTCCATTGTCCCAAAATCAATTATCACCTTGAGACTAGAGGGAGTAGTTACCTATGACTTAATAATAGAAGATACATGCCTCTTGATTTATCCAACCCAATATTCACAAAAATAAAATACATACCATGATTTATGTATAAACCAACATCTCAAAAACATAGCACTAACACTAATATTTATATATACACATGCTTTAATGTATACATCAGTTTCTAGTTATTTATTAAATAGAAACACCCATAATATCATTTCTAGACTATTAAAAAATGACATATTGTAGAGGGTGACTCATTGGTTCATGATGGGAATGAGGATATTATATAGAAATTTATTTTTGTTAATCTCTTCAGGTATTAAATGCATTATTTTTTTCTATCCAGTAGAGGTTCTAGGACTATGTAAAAATCAACAAAAAAATAGCTCAATTTTGTGATGGGCTACCAAAATCCATGAATTATGACAACTTACATAAAGACTACAATTTTACCTTATTAAAAATTGAAAGATGGATTGGAATGAAATAATTGGCAATGCATCTCCATTGGATATCTTATTGATCTAGGTATTGATGTATGCATATTTAACAATAATAACATTACCTTTGAATGACACTTTATCAACACAACCATACAAAAACTTTCCCATGTATTTAGTCTCTATGTTTCTCATTAGAATATCCATTAAAACCTTCATCTGGATCTCGTTTGTCATTGTTTTCAAGATCTCTATAAGCTATAAGGATGCTTCCAATTTCTTGTGGGTGAAAAATTTCATCTCTATCAATCCAAAATTTAAATCCAATAAAAAACAAATCAAAATAGGCTAAGAAAACAAAAAAAATGTCACTCAAATATATAAATCAAGCTATAAAATTTAGTTTTTGGGAATTAAAATATGAATGGATTGTGTTATGATTAACTATAATTTTGGTCTAGTAAAGAGAACAATTAAAAGAATTTATTTGTTTTGTTATCACCTATTCATACTATGTTGTGTGTTATCAACCTACTTCATCTTGTCAGGTTTCTTATTTGAAGTGTTAGTTGTACTCTTAGTAACATTGAAGCACTTACATTTTAATCACACACTGCCTCCCTCAATCACTAATTCATTTCAAGTTTTACATGTTTTAAATATGTGATAATAAATATAATATTTGAAATTAAATTAATATTCCATGTAAACCTTTGGATCTCTAATAGATGGCTAAGATTTGATCTCTCTATAGCAATGCATGATACCATTTCAATGAGGTTTAAGTAAATCATGTTATTTATGTTTGAATTGGAGAGGATGGCTAACATCAATTATTGGAGAATGTGGATTTGATGCACTCATGATATGGAAATGAATGGTTGATATTATATAATGTTTTTAGAGCATATAAACATCATAGTTTTATTGACATATTCTTATGTATTTACCATGATGCTTTAGTTAGGAAGAAAATATGGGTTATTATCTTATGGTTTCAAGATGGACCAATCATAGTTTTATTTTTGAAAATATTTTTTCTCAATAAATACTCTTGATTTTTAAA
>JARHVA010005071.1:815000-870000 GCA_037957365.1 Torreya grandis | reverse complement strand
AGAAATAGAGAGGCTTAGGTGCTCTAATGGCATAGGACCCTTTCATAATTTGATACATCTGCAAGAAAGGTTGGACACAAAAACTCTCTTGGCAAACCTAAGAACAATGTGTATGTGGTGAAGGGATATTTTAAATTAAAGTGAAAGGATAACCCTACTTGATGGAAACCACATCTATGTGATTCATATTAAAATAATACATAACCTTTATATAGATGGTGTTTGATAGCACATAGTGGAAGTGAGGACGTGCCAATAATGACCAAGCTAATATAATATTTCCTAATTAATGCATATATGATATTTTACTAATAGAACCCTAATTTACCAAAAACAACAAATTAAATCCTTTTGACATAATTTGCACCTTTAGGGTAACTACAAATCTATCATCTATGTGGGTTCAAGATTAGGGTTAGGAGACTAGTCATTGGGTATGGTCCAATAGTTATGACTATAGTTGTGATTCCTTTTTCTTTTTATAATATATTCACATTTATTTGATTATGTATTATGGTTAGTATATTTTTTGTAAAATTTAGTTAAACATTTGTTAAATGTCTTTTCACTATTATAATAAACTATATTAAAAATATGAACCTTTATATAAAATTAAAGGTACATATCCCAAAAAAAATTGCACTGTATTTAAAATAAAATGTACATCATATTAAAAAAATTAATATGATATTCGTAAATAAATAAATATATATATATATATATATATATATATATATATATATATATATTTTCATTCTTATGATATGTTTTTCCTTAATATGAATGTCTTTTTCAAACTAGAATACACCTTTAAAAATTTAGATCCTTTATTAATATTTTAAAGGTGTACACATTATAAAAAAACTAACTATAATAAATATTTTGAGCCCCTAAAAGACACTTTTTTACTTTTGATTATAAGGTACATGAGATAAAATAAAGAACATCTGGTCCACTTATTTTTTATTAGGTCCTATCATACTCAAAATTCAAACATTTGGATCTAACATATGACTCCACTAACCTCCATTCATTAGTGTCACATGCAAAATTGAATGAAAATACACATTTAAGCCTATAATTATTAGAAAATTCACAATTCAAAATTCAAACTATCTTATATAAACCAAATAAAATTGTAAAAAATCTAACTTTTGATTTTTAGAGAGAGTTTGATTTGTAGAGTGTCAAATTTGAATTAAACTGCAAGTAGACTTCAACATTCCATCATCCTTAAATTATTTAGAGGATCACGTTGTAGGTTATAATTCTACAATTTTTCACTGACACACATCTAAATGTTAATTATTTTTATATCTAAACAAAATGTTTTCTGAATTCAAGTTCATGTGTTATTCATTTATAATTATATATATCTGAAATGAAATTGTTTTTCATTTTTTTTTCCATTAAATTTTATATGTTATTTATATTTTTCAATTTTAATTTCAATGGAATACACATGGCTCATTAATGTGGAAGTCAACACCATTTTGCACATGGCTAGACAAGGTTTTCTCCATTATTATGGAAAGTTAATGCTTCCCTGCATGCCACCAACAAATGTTTTAGATTATTTATATTTTCACATGGATGTTATGGTTATTTTTCCTCTTATGTTCATGTTTATACTCCTTGCATTATATGTTCCTTATTTTTTTCATGTCTTTATATACAAGTAACCATTTAATGGTATGTTAATGGAGTGATGGAACATTTAAAAAAAAAACATCTCTCCCTACATTTTTATGGACATCCTCCCATTAAACATACATAAAACATACCTAAAATGTATCTACCATGTAGCATTTCCCAAAAGAATTTCCATCAGTATAATGAAGGGGTGAAAATTATTGTTATTGTGCATTTTATATTCATTATGTTTTATGTGCCTTCAAATCTGAATAAAATTTTATTTGAATGTTAATGGTGATGAAACATTAAACAAAGGTTTTTTTCCTATAAATAAACCCAAAATTGTATTATTTTTATTTTCACAAGCCTATTTTTGTTATTGTGTCTTTAATTCCCATGTTTGAAGACACTTGTATCATTAATATGCAAGACCCATGTTAGAGAGATGAAACATTAGCCACTTTTATACCCACATCATTGAAATGATTTTATTCACATATAACACTAAATTTGTTTGTTTTTAATGGAAGACCTAGAGTTTTCCTAAATCCAATCTATTGTGTGTTTTATATCTATGTCATATTTCTATTTCCTTGCATATCATGGGTTGAAAGATGCATTATTAACTAGTTTAAATGAACCCACATCATGCCTTTCCATATGATTTAATGTTTACTATTATTTTAATTTCATTCATCAATATATTCATTCACATATGATTAAATGTTTTTGTTTGAATAATGAACAATTATTGGTATTTGGATGGAAGCCTTGAGGGTGCTTCACTACAATGCACATTGAATGCCACCCTATAATAGTGGATAAAATTTAAAGACTCTTAATTTATAGGGTGCATTTCAATTCTCAAAGTAGTGAACAACCATATGTTTTTATTATCATTAAAGGGATGATACATCAACTTTCTTAACCAGCCTATAAATTTTTAATGTGTTACTAGACATTTACAGGTATGTAGATGGAATGCATCAGGGCTTTCATTCACATAAACGTATATCTTATTGGTTTTTTAAATCAAAATTTATAATTTCATTCCCATTATAGTAAATGTTGACTCAGATGTATCAAACCAAACCCTTTTATGAATTCTTACTGTTGTGTTATTCATATGTTCATGTCAATTGATGTTGTCGTGTTATTCATTAACATTTTACAAGTTACAAATGTTCTTTCCAATGATTTTTTTTTGAAAAATTACTAAAAATTTTATCCTATGTGGATGGAGTCCCTCAAATATTTCATTCACATATGAATTAACATTATTGTTTTTATATCAAAAATTAGATGTCTCTAAATTAATGTATCTAATTTTTTTGATCTACAATTAATATATATTTTTAAACTTGCAACATTTATATTTTATAATTTTTTGACAAGTAAGGCCATGGTTTGTTACTCCCTCTCTTAGACAATCTGATGGGCTCACCTAAGAACATAAAATTAAACCACTCGGTTTAAACTTCTGACCAATAATAATTTTTAAATAAACACATTCTTTTATCTATGGCTTAAAATTTCATGAAGTTAGAAATGATGTGAAATTACCATGGGTCATTAATATGAAAGACTGTGCCATGTTGGAGGATAGTGGGTTTGTAAAACATAAAATTTATGGGTATGTGGATGGAAGCCATGAAGGTTTCCATGGACATACCATTAAATTTTAATGTTTTCTATCAAAATTAAGAATGCCATTAACATAGAAGTACATGTTTACTCAAATGTATCAAACAAAATCCTTACCTCAAATTATTTTACTATGTTTCTCATATGTTCTTGTGATTTCATGTAGATATGTTAATAATTCAAAGTTTTAACACTACGAATATTATTCCCATAGTTATTGTTCTTATGTTTTCCATTATATTATCAATTTATTCTATAATTTATTAACTGTTGTAGTTTAATGTGAGGAATGTGAATAAGAGGATGAATTTTTTCATAAGACAACCATGTAAAAAAATTAATAATAAAGGATTCAAAATTATGGAATATATTGATGAATATGGTAAATAATTTATGCAACCCAGTACAAAAAAGATAGACCAACCACCTACAAACCATAGAGAGAAGGAAGCCAACATAAATGTTACCACCATTGCACATATGTCGTTGCAGTCCCAATGGATAGTGGAAGATATAGAAAGCATAGTGATACATCTAAAATAATGGTTAATATATAATTTTTTTAGTATTAAAGTGGGGCATGAAACCTAATACTTTGTTAAATTAGGTGAAAGGAATCACATCTACTAACAAGAAGGGCCACCCACATTTTTATCAACATATGGAAAAGTGAGATAGTGCAATGGTACAAAGACTTAAATAACATTGGGAATGGATTGGACATATTAAATTTGAATGTAAACATTACCCGCACATGTGAAAACCATCCAAACCCTTTCAATGATGGTTTCCCTAGAATGTCACAGAGGAAAGGCTTCAAAAATAAACACCATAATGTTTTTATGATAACAACAGTTAGATAGGGTTGTCATGCTCAGGCCATATATTATGTCTATATTTTATGAGAAATTTAAAACATTGTATGCCAAAAAAAATTATGGGCCACATAAAATTTAGAATTGTAATGAAACAAGGGTGTAAGATGGAAGGAATTGTGACATGTGAGTCATCACCAAGAAATGGGTAAGGAGTGTGCCACAAATAATGGAAAATAACATAGAAAAGATAGCTATTTTTTACATATATGATTTAAAATGGGAAAATTATCCCTAGTTTTTACCTCTTCAAAGAGAAAAGGAAATTATAAAATTTCTTTGCTAGATGTGAACCATGTGCATGTATCACTGCCCAAGCCCATATATGGATGATGAAATAATTGTTTATGAATTGGATGCATCATTTCTTGAGATTTATACTAGGATGGTTTTTTCATATTAATACACATATCATCATTTTTTATGGTCATAATGGCCATGTTGCAATTTTAATGATTTAACAGGATATAAATTTGGTGGTAGTTTTGCTTAATTTACTCAAACATACTAGCCATAAATTATATCCACTAGATGTAAGTTTTTTTGGTCCATTCAAGATGTACTTTAGGAGTGAGAGGATATCATGGATGAATAATTATCATGTTTTTGAGATAAATCTACATTAATCTGCCATTTTGGGTTGCATAACTATTAATATGGTAGTAATCCCCAAGAATATAATATTTGAATTTTGATGGACAAGGTTTTGGCCCCTGAACCTTAAGAAACTAACTAATGATATGAATATCAGTGCCAATTTATAGTTCAAGGAGGATGAATTTAGTGTTGTATAAAATATAATGAGGTTCAAATCCCTAAAGGAGGAAGACATTGAAGCTATAATGGAGAGGGTGGAGAAAATGAAGGAAGGTAATGTTGTCTAAGGTGAAGAAGGTGAAACAACAAATTTAAGAAATGTTGCCAATGTAGAAAGTGTTGAACATGAAAAGTTTATGCAAATTTAATTACATAAAATTTTTTATATGTCTATGTTGAAGAGGATATTAATGTCCTGAAATGGATGCAAAATCTAGTTTCAATCAAGATGGTTGAAGTCTTCGTAAACAAGTAAGCCCACTATATTGGTTGTGGGAGGGAGTAACAAATATATACCTCAACTATGAAATTATTTAAGTTGATGTCTCTATGGCAATGCCATCATTTCTACCTTCTATCCCACCATAAATAATACATTAATATGAACTAGGTGGGCAATGGAGCATAAAAGATGAAATGGTTGATTTATATGTGGATGAGGAAATAGTAAAAATTAAAGAACAACAAATTAGTGAAAGAAACAAAGTAGAAATTAATGACCATCAAACTCTAATATATACATTTATAAAATTTCCAATAGAAAATATTGAAAATAAGTCAATAAATAATGCACTTAGACTAAGCTAAAAATCACAAATTCTCACATTAGAAAACTATTAGAAAATGTTTATATAAAAATATACTTGAAAGAAAGATATTACAAAATTTAAGGGAAGTAAAAAGTACAAATCCGATGATAAGAAAGCCTTGAGGCAGGTTGCGAGGGAAATAAGGAAAAATTAGAAACTTGAAAATGAAAGAGAAAAAGGAATAACAAGGATCAAGAGAAGATATAAGAAAGGAAAAATAGAGAGAGATTGATAGAAGGGACATGGAAATTGATAAGGCTATGAGAGAATTGGAGAGGCAAAGTCATCGAAGCACAAAATTCAAACCTCTACTCGAATATCACATATTGAATGACATGTTGAACATTATATCCCCAAATATTTCATGTCGTATCCCTCATATTTATGTTAACATGGTAATAATTCCCACTAAGGGATTAATAAATGAAGGACCAACATCAACTCCCCTATCTCCAAATACAAGTAATGAAGGGTAAAACTCAATTTTCCCATATTAGATGCTGTTAGTTTTGTTTTACCATAAATAAATGTATTTAGTTTTTTTCTAATGTAAATATGTGTATTAATAAATGTAATATTCAATTTAGTTTTGTACTATAATTAATTCTAGTTATTATCTTCCATTATGTATGAAAATGGATCATAATTTTAATGAAAGTTAAAATACTTTAACCTGAAATGACTTGGCCATTGTTCTTCTCAACTATTGACTTTGAAATATGTCATCATTACCCATAGATATAAAAAATGAAAAACATATTTAAATAATTGAATAAATAAAAATTTGAGCATTAAAAACATCACAAAAATTGATACACAAAACCATAGGAGAATTCCAAACTTTGAAAACATATATTGTGTTAAGAAACACAATGTAAAAATAATAAATGTATCACAATATTCATAAAAATAACAAGTGTCAAGAAACATAATGCTTGTCAAATTTTCAAAAATTGAGAAGCCCAAAAAACTTTTACCAATTACAATAATTCAACTTCTATATAAAATAAGAATACATGGATATAGTAACCATAATATAGTGGAAAACCTATCAACAAAATCGACAATAGAATGGAAAACATATGAATAACATATCACATCAACATAAAAATAACACAATGACATTTAATGCTATGTTAATGAAATTTTTATTTAATATCATAAGACATAAAAATTTACTTGTATGTTAATGAAATTCTTATTTAATACTAAAAGGCATAAACATTTATTGTTATGCTAATCAAATTTTTATTTATGACGGAATCACATAAACATTTTATGGTATTTGAATGAAAACCTTCATGGCTTCCATCCACATAATGATAAGTATTCAGTTATGCAGACACACTCCTCTTTCAACATGGAACTTCATTTTATATTAATGAACCATATTAATACTATTTTTACATATTTACAAATTTCAAGGTTTTCAGCCACAACACAAAATGTTAAGTGATTTATCAACAATAATGATGATAAATAATATTTAAAACTTAGAAAATGCGAATGAATAATACAATTTTTTTAAATAACAGGAACATATGAATAAAAAAACAACAATAATCCATAAAATGGTTTGGTTTGATACATCTAAGTCAACATTTACTCTAATGGGAATTACAGTATAAATTTTGATTAAAAAATAATAACTTTCACTCCCATGTGAATGCAAAACCTATGGAAATTTTATCCACATACATGCAAATGTTCAATAACACATTAAATATTTTTAGGTTTATCAAGGTAGGTAAATGGTATTAGAGTGATAAACACTCACCCAAGGTCTCTCTAACATGCCATTACCACAACATAATTAAATTTCACACACACACACACACACAAAGATAATGCACAAGTATATTTCTATATTGATGTGTTTCTCTTAAAATATTGGACTCTCTAAATAGCACTCCTACCTATACACTAATTTAGTGAAAAATATATATAAGAGTAAGGATGTTATTAAATTTGAGTGCAGGTTTAAAATAATAGGTGGCCCTCCCACTAGAGTGAGTGGAGAGGTCATTGTACTCCACTAGGTGAGTCCACTCAACAATGGTGCCCCATGTGCATTAAACCTATGTAATCACTTAATTAATTTATAAATAAAATTAATAAACCTAGTGAACACTCCAACACCATTCCTTAAGGATAGGGAGATAAAACACAACAAAAAATGGGTCCCATCTACTAGGCCTGATAATGTACCCATGCACAAAAGAATAGTGAAATATTAAGTGTCCCTATAGTAACCAATCCATTTTGATGGAATACATGGATTTAAATTCATTTTATCCACCAAGTCAAATAGGAAGTAATACTCTATATGAGGCTCATTAAAATAAAATATTGAATTAGGTGCAATGGATACTCAACACCTAAATATGATAAAAACTACCAAAAGTAGGTGTAAGGGACACTAAGTACCCAAAGAAACACTCAAAATTACAAAATATTATTACCTAAAGATAGTTAATGTGACACTTAACACCAAAATAATTAGTATCTATACAACACCCTTCATAATGTTGAATGGGTTGATTTGATGAAAAAATAGGTACGAGTGGGATGAATCCACTACTCAAAAACCAAATAATGATAGTAGTTGTAAATGCATGAAGATGCTAAAAAAATAAAAATAATGACTATCAAGTTGTCAAAAATATAAAAAAGGTATCTCAAAGAGGGATGGCCTAAGTGGTGATGGAAGAGGTAAGCACCTAAAATGGTAAAGGGTGAAGAAAAAAAAGCACACATGAATGAAGGTAGACTAGACTATAAAATCAAACCCCCCATGTCACTTTATAATTTAGTGTAAGTACAAGATAACCTAGAAAAACAAAACAATAAATCGGATATTAGAAACACTAGAAATAACACACCAAAATGAGCACTCAATCTATCTAATAAGCCATCACAAGAACTAGAATTTTATTGAATAAAGATAATTAGTAGGTAATATGAATATTTTATATAATATTTAATTAATAAGTGGAAGAAACATATAAAAAGAGTCCATTAAAAAGTGCTTACAACACTTCCATAACTGATCATCAATCCATCCTAAGTAAACACAGATGGTGGAAGAAGATGCATGTAAGTTATACAGTACCATGGGCATAAAAAATGAATGCAATGAAATATGTATATCAGATTTAGTATTCTCATACTGAAGTGACTTTGATATAGTTTTAGGACTCTCATTCATAATAAAATAAAAATCAAGTCTTTCATGGCTAAGGGAAGGGTAAGATGACTCAAGACTCTCATGTCTGAGTACAATATCTGATGAATGCTTAGATGTAGTAGAACTATGTTTCTCAATGTCCTCTAAAATTGTAGAGATAATCAAAAATTGTGTGGATATACTAAAAATGGTCCCAAATAAGATGAAACATGTGTCATAACTAATTCCATACCAAGCAATCCATGTAAAAGGATAGATAGGGGTAGAAATACCTTATAAATGCTTACCGGTACCCACAAGTCTAGTATTATGACCCATGGAATGAAGCGTGTGAGATACAAAAGTATTGGTATGCTTCTCAAAATAGGTAGACATATATGCAGGTGGAATAGGAATGAGCTGAATAGAATGTGTAATGATAATATACACAAAAGCATCAGATGCAATAATAGGAACAACATGAAAAATGGGTTACTTGGGATATGATAATGTGTAAAGAGGATGTGTGTTGAAAGAATAATAATAGGGCTAATATTTAAGGTTTGAATTTAACTTGCATGTTGTATGTGTTTTAACATCCATGGATACACATGCACATTTTGTCAAACATTGATTATCATATAATAAAGACTATATTAATGCATTTCACACAACAGAATAAAAATTATACACTCAAAAATAAAATGAAACTAATACATGCCTATAAAAATTTATTTAAATACATGAAATATATATATATACTCTCACAAAGTCCTTTATGAACTAATACAACTCTATGTTCCACTCTTGGAGAGTTTTGCTCCTTCCCTGCTTATCTCTCTCTCTCTCTCCCAAAACTATCAAAACCTCTTTATTCATTTCCATCCTATATTAAAAATTTCATAACATATTAATGGGGTGAATATATAATTAATTTTTCATCCACATAATGTACAAGATTCATGAAAAAATTATTATTTAATATTGACACCGAACTGTCAATAGTTGTCAATAACTATCAAGTGACATTTCAAGTTGAATGATAGAAAAATAACCATAAATTCCACATTGTTAATCTAATTGATATGAAATTTGAAAAAAATTAATATAATAAATTATCCATAACCCATTAAACTTTCATCATATAACTCTTAACACATATTAGCTTAGGTTACCACAGCTAATGAATAAACTTGCCAATTGATGCAAACCACACATATGACAATTACAATTAGAATAACCATTACTAAATTTTATAAATGTTAACTATGTGAATACAAATTATATAAATTTATAAAAATGGAAATATTACTATATTTTATATAAACCCACAAAATTTGGTAGCCTAATTGATACTTCAACACTACAATAATGCAATGAACCGTTAGGTTACAAATACATTTTATGACTGAGTGATAGTTACCAAAACTATCATAACTTTTTTTCCACTTATCCAATTGATCTGAAATTTAAAACAATGTTTTTAGGATAAATTTTATTTCACCACTAAATTTTTTTAACTAATATCTCACCACAACTATTCCATATAATCATAAACCTTATATATACTATAAATATGCATCTTTAGGTTGAATGACAGTTACAAAAACTATCATTACTTTGGTGCCACTTATCCAATTGAGATAAAATTTGTAATATATATTTTAGACTAAAATTTTTATCATATTTATAAATTCGGTGGCCTAAATATTACAACAGTTATTCCTAAATATCATGAACCTTATACCAAGTGATGTATTCATAAACTAAAATAAATAGCCATAACATTTATCCAGTAACTCTAAATGGTCTCAAATTTGGTAAAAATATTTAAGGTGTCATATTATATGAACCCAAAAAATTTCATCATCTAATTCCTTTTGAAATATTACCACAAGTAAGGAAACCTATTTATAATGTAATAGTTGGTACACCTATGTGTTTACTCCAAATGACTTGAAATTTTATGCATAGGTTTTAAGGGTTAGTTTCTATGATCTCACCAAGTTTAAACATCTAATACATTCCACATCATTACTAAAAGTAAGGATATTGTTTACAAATGTAATAGTTGGTACATTTCAATAATAGCTATAAATAGTCTAAAAATTGGCATAGATGTTACAAGTGTCATATGCTATAACCTCATAAATTTTCATTATATTATTCCTAACATACTTGAAGAACCATTTTCAACAAGTGTTTTTGATTTAATAGTCCCTATAGACTAAAAAAATAAATCAAAATATATTTTTGCTTTCTTGTGTCAAAGAAATACTTTTGTAACTTCATAATAAGAGGTAAAAAATCTCACACAAACAAATACACAAGCCAAAAATCAAATAAAACACACTACACTTTATTTTTTGGTTGATGCAATATTTCATGAACCCTAGGATGATCTTACAGTAGACACCTGAGGTTTATAAAATGTGAGATCCTCCTCACATGGATGGGACAAGTAGGAAATATACTCTTTTGGTCAAAAAAAATAATGACCTATAGATAATATTTATGGATTATATATCACCTTGACATTGTACACTCAAAATTAGACCCTAGTTATTCATGTTAGTTTTGGACCTTTCTCACTTTTAGAACTTTCACATCTACTCTATCTTTTGCCCCTTGTCTTATTTCTTAGTCTAACCAATTTGATGTTGATGATCAAGGCCTTTTATGTTGCCTAGAATCCTTAAAACCTACTTATCTTATATCTCTCCAAGTGTTTTCCATGTGCCTACTTTACTTCTCCCTATACACCTGTGTCCCAAATAGACACCTATGTTAATGCAAGTATCCTAAGCAACACAAGTGTTTAGTTACCTAAAGTCATATAATTACAAATTAAGAGTATCTTAAAGGTTAGAATAAGTGATTTAATATGATTTATTTCCACAAATAGATTATATAAATACAAAATCAACCCTCATTTATTCCTCACCTAGAAACTTCTTGCCTACTCACTAGACAACTTATAAAAGGCATTAAATCAAGCATTTGAGTGAGCAAAGCTTTCCTATTTTATCCTATTTCCATACTATTCAGACAAAACATACATAGATCTAAAGTATTTAAGGAATAACCCAAGATCCATATTTTTCAATTTACAATCTAGGTCATTATTTTACTTGGTTACCACATATTGCATGATTCACACACAACCTAACATGCAAAGGATAACTACATCAGTCTGAAGCCAATCTTTAGAGTATTTTCTATGTAGGTAGTGAAAATTAATAGAGGAGTATTTGGAGTTAGTGTGACACCATGTTCCCACTAATCCATTATTTTGTAAGGTCATTACGAAAATGGTAAATTTGAGTTTTATAAGTTTATGAGGAATGATAGTCTATGACACATATCTGAATGCACTAGAGTAAAGGTGAATAAAAACCCATAAGCACCCATGTGGTCATATCATGTTCTAAAAGGTTTACCATATAATAAACCTACATCAAAACCAAACACTAGTATCGACATAACCATCCAAGCCTAATGCAAGTGTTTGTAGCTTTAAAGGCTCTCAATCTAGAATTTGATGACTACTCCATAATCATGCTCTAGTTTTCTTCCTTCATGCTCCATATCTAGATCTGTATTAGCATTAAAACCAATTAAGTACATTACTTATTTGTCATTCCATGTCTATCATAATTTTAATTTCCATATTTATCATATCTTAGTTTAATATATTAGGCATATGTTATATTTGAGTTTATCATCTAATTGGCCTACTATAGAGATAGTTTATCCCCATAAGTTATCTCTATCACCCTTAAGCCTAGGTTTATTAATCTAGATTTTTTAGGGTTAAGCATTTGGTGAACACAATTTTTGAACATCATTTTTACCTAAGTGAACACTATAAGATGTTTCTTACTGCTTTAGCATATTATTTTTATTCTTTGTATCTCTTATCATGGATGATATTGATTGTTTTGACGAGTATGATTATGAAAATATCCAACTATCCCTCAAGGAAGGAATTAAAATTAAATACTCTTACATTATCTCAAGTTTTAAATAACATAATATCAAATCTTTAGATGGTGGTATATTTTATCCTTCTAATTAGGTCCATGCTCCCACCATTTTAAGAGATGAGTTTATCCATCTTAAGGAAGATAAATACACTTTACTTGCACTTCCTACACAACCATAATATGATTTTGGACTTTGATATTTTATAAAATATGGATATAAAGGCCAAAGATTTGGAAAATATGATCAAGGAGTAACCCATCATGTATATCTTACAAATAATATAAATAAAAAAGGCTTAGGATTTTAAAAAAAACATGAGTCACCAACAAGGTAAGTTATATAAGCATGTCCTTTATCCACATTCTACCACAAAATTGGGTATATAGGACCAAGAGGCTCCTTTATTTGATCATCAAAAGTTTTGACAAATACATAAATAAATTATGACTGATTTGAAAATAACTTATAAGCGTGATACACATTCAATAAAACTAATCCAGACCTTGATAATTCCTACATTCCCAAATAATATCCCCCTTATCAAGGGAGATGGTTCCCTCATAGCTTCATTTTAAAAAAATTCTATACCCAAAAAGGTGACTTTACAAAAGATTTCTCTAGCTCAAATTTTTATATCCTTTCCAAAAGTAAATATAAAAAAATTCTTTCAATGGTCCATCTATTCAAAAGATATACCCAAATACCAAAATTCAAAGATCCCATACCATTACCAAAATATCCTAAATTTAGTTATCATGAACATGACTTTGTTATACATCAGGATGATGATACATATATGCCTATATTCAAAAATGGTGTGGGGTCAGAACTAATGACAACATATATGAAAAACACCATTGTTACCATGGAATATATTAGTTTTATGATGACTACTATTGAGGATATTTAAAAATAGGTTTTTTTACTTAAAATGCCAATGACTTTTGATAATGATAATGCACATGTAACCTCATTAAATAATTAAACTCTTGCAAAATGTATACTTGAATATAATTAGCCACCAGGGTTTGAGCTACCATATTTACCTCTATTTGAAACACATAAAGATCCATTTGAGCACATGATATGTTATATACATTATTTTGGTAAATGAACAAAATATGACAAAATTTTACTAAAGGTTTTCCTTATGAGAATTTCAGATGAGGCTCATAATTGATTTGATTATTTACCAAAGGGTTCTTTAATCACATTTTCACAATTAGAAGATGAATTCCTCATGGCTTTAAGTATACATAAGGTGCCAAAACTTAGATTAGAACATTTTCATAGTTTAAAACAATGTGATGATGAATCCCTTCAAGATTATACCATTCAATTCAAAAGTGAATCATATGAGCTAACATTTAGACCCTCATATTTGGAATTATAATTTATTTTTAGTTGAGGCATTCTTTCCCCATTAAAGGAAAGAGAATTACATAAATAATATGAGTCATTTACCCATTTATATAATGATGTGCATAGATATGCTTCCTTCATAATTACCCATTCAAAGGAACTTAATATACCTCCCTTCCAAAACAAAAGTTTTATGACTCACATAAAGAAAGGAGATAAATTAACTAAGGATCATAATGAACAAAAATGAGGTATTCCTAATCTTTATATGACCATTTTTTAAATGTTACCTAACATGGGAATAATCCAAGGTCCATATCCTATCCAAGAATCCCAAAGTGAATAAAACAAAAAGAATTCATGCCAACAAGATTTAAAAATTACCTTATTCATGTGTGGTTCTTATTTTTATAATAACCATATTGATGATTCACAAACAAAAACTATTAATGTAAGACACTTAAAACAAATTGGCTTTGATATAAAAAACTTATAAAATAGAAGAGGTTGGAAAGACTCCTTTGGAAACATAAAAATACTAATTGTTTATGGTCCTAAAGTAATTAAAACATAGGTTTGGGTTATTCTTACCACATATCCATATGAATTTACACTAGAAACTCTTTGGCTATACTGAAAGGAAGTAAAAATTGACCAAGATCATCAATGTATTTTTTTCTACATGAAGTCAAATTAATACATATTCCAAATGATAACATTAATTCTTATACTACAAATGTAAAACATGAGGAGGAACATCATATGTACCTTTTCAACTTATCAAATCACAATGTAAACAATGTAAAAGACCTGACTTATAGTTGTTAGGAACCAATTAAGGAGATACTTAAGGCCATACATTGGATGAGATCATGCAGCAGTCTCTTCAAATATTCTAAAAATAACAAAAAAGTTAAAAACATTCAAAAATACAAAAAAAAATTTGGAACCTACATGTTATATTGGATTCTTGGTATCTATGTATTAGTTCCATGTTGATGGATAACATACCCATTAATTCTACATATAAATGTATGTCACGATTCTACTTGAAGTGTGATACATGTATAAAAAAATACATGATATATTCCTATTTGAAATGTTGGGCCTTACCTCTACTCATGTCATGTGGAAATTGGGTCACCCACTTATTTGATATTGATACTCACATGTTATATGGTTCGATGATCATCCTTTCACTATCATGTTTTATATCATATGTTCTTACACATGCCTTTACCCATGATTATATCTTACACAACATACTTGATATGCTATGCACTTTAAATTTTATTATAACACACTTGATCCATGGATTACTATGACATATCAATGTTGGTTTTTAATTCTTTCCTTTATGTGCTTCCTTGAGTCTCTTGCCTTGCCATTGTCTTGTTTATTCAAGCATTTGAATATGCTCCTTTACTTGTTCCCCCATGCCCATGTGTGCTTTCTTTGACATTTAAATATGTAATTTCCTATTGTATAGAATTTTTAAATTATCATTCTTATTTTATGTACATTTTATTTACTCATTTCCCTTTGATTGTGTAGTATTTGAACATGACCCTTGTTTGCAATCTCTTTGGATGATTATTTTTTGACTTACTTTTGAGTGCTCTTGTGTGTGTGCATGTTTTTTGTTGATCTTATCCTAATTACTACTTAGAAATTACCATGATATTTATAATGCATCTTAGGATTTTATCTAATCACATTGTTTTATGCACTTCAATGATAAATTTACCTAGACATGTTCCCCTATATGCTACATGGTTCATTCATAGTTATATAGTTACCATATCCTTTTGAGGTGAGGTAACTACCGGTTCTTATTCTTCCCTAATATCAAATGGGTGGAATATCAATGGGGGAATATCATAGAGGCATGAATTCCACACACATTAAAAATTTAGATTCAGTGGGGACATGCCATAAAGACATGGATTTCATGCATTCATAGTGTTCAGATTTAGTGGGGATATGTTTTGGAAGCATGTTATCCACAATCATACAATATTTTATATTTCTATATTATAATAGGGGAATGTTTTAGAATCATTTTCACCACATTTTTACTTATTTCAACTTTTATATTTCTCCATTTATAGTGGGGGCATGATTTGGAATCATGTTCTCCACACTTTCATTTTTTATGAATTAGCAAAAGCACGCAATTATATGATTCAAATTCATAGTTGTGGAAATTTTTTGTATATATATATATATATATATATATATATATATATATATATAGGTACAATTTTCATACATAGTTTCATCATGATACATATATAAGGTGCATATACTATACAATTTGCACTTGATATTGTGAAATCCAAATCAATTTCATATCTCAAAAATCTTCTATGGAATATTACCATATCATGTACTTTTATGCATTGATACCCAAGGCAAACTGTTATGGACTGTATTGAGCCAATCTAATGTAGTAGTTCATTCACTTTAAATATGTTTGATGTGATTAAATCACTCAATCATTCCAATTTTTCAAGTTGGAATTTATTGTATCATCTAAAATCACTAGGCCATAAATATCATTGGGTTACAAGGTTGAGCTAATCTCAACTGTCAGGTGGTAACTCACTTTTTTACAAGATTATATGCATTTGCCTTCCAATATCTCTCTATCTCCTTAGATATATGCACTTTATAGATTTTTATATTTTTGTCATAATATTAGTTTCATAGCTTATAATAATTTATACTTTCAAATCAATATGTCAATAGGTAAGGTAGTTACATCGACACTATAGATGTTATTTTTATACACCCTTGTGTATTAACATGGTACATCATCACGTTATCCTTTATCTCTAACATAATAGTCCCATTCATAATTATTTGAAACAATTACATTAACCTCACCCATTTACCTTTACCACATGTGTTAATAGAGTTAATTACTATAGTTAAATGGTAATTAACCCTATTTTACTATCCCTAACCATAAAATCATAAAAACAAATTAAAAATAAAAACTCTCCCAACCTCCTAAAAAACCCATCCCATGGGTTAAAAAACATAATAACTTAGACATCAGTTAAACCTATATTTACCACATAAAAAACCCTTTTGAATGGCATAAATATCACCTCCATACATTTTGGACAAATTGACATTGATTCTCTGTGATTAATGACAATTGACCCAGAACAACATCGATCCATAAATATACAACGAACCTCCTTAGCTCATGGGACACATACATCACTTTTTGACTTTGAATCTCTACTAGATTTTTATTGGAACCTATGTGAAGACATTTTCAACACATTTCCACCTTTTGGAACCTTTGTTCATGCAACTATCAAGGGATTCTAAAGGTTTTTTTAGCATACTTTTATAGTCTTCTTTATTTGCATGTTTTCAAGCCATTCAAGGTTAGTATTTTACATTAATTTATTTGTATTTAAATATTAATATATTTTTATCCTTTGTGTCAACATTTCCATTTGGTTTTCATCATTTTATCAATTTTACAAGTTATTATTATCACCTATTTTCATAGTTTAGCTTTTTACTCAGAATTGACATCGATCTATCTGAATCAATGTTGATCTTACAAGATCATCATCAATCCCTAATAAACTATTAAAATAGACTTGAAGTCTATTTTCATAACATTCACAGTCCTAAAAACCTATTAAATATCTCATTTTATTTTCTAAAAATATGTCTTTCATATGTAGATGACTCTGCCTGGATTAGCGCATGATATTGTTAGCATATTTGATCTCCCCATTATCCCAGAACCTTTATTTATTGATAAAAATGACATTGCATTCAAATTAGGTCTTTGTATTGTGGTTTTCACACCTAATCAGGAAATCATTAATGAATAATTATCTATAATTCAAGAGGACATTGATATAGCTACTGAATTTTAGGATGATAACTTTGATCGCCTTAATCTTGTTATAGATTAGACATCTTTGTTGTTATCTATTTGAATCCTATCCTTATATATCTTTGTAATTTCATGTTTATTTATAAACTTAAGTGTTAAATGTGGGTTGAAATCCACCTAAGGAAGTAGATCACTTCTTGGGATTGGTTTCTTACCAGACAATCCATTCATCTTTCAATTAACCATATTTTTATGAGTTAGTGTGATTTGCAAGGCATTCTTTCCTAGCCAAAGAGGAGTTCCAAAAATATTGATCAATAGTGCGCCACTAGTATACATCTCAAGGTAATCTTTAAAACCCCTATATTTACTTTGTTTTTAGTAGCTAATTAGATCACATTGAAAAAATGAAAAATACTAAAACATTCTGATATGCTCGGTGGGACCCAAGTCTCATCTTTTATTTTAAAATTTAAAATTCTTGAATTTTCTCTCTTTCCTTTTCTTTGTGTGAATTCATCCAAAGAACATTAAGTTTTCATTTTATTTCCTTTTTAAGGTTAAAATAAATTTCACTCATTTTTTTCCTACTTAAGTGATTCACATATAATAATCTAAGCAGTGAATTCACTGTAGTCATCACTCTTTCACATGAAAACTAAATCACAGTCACAATAAACTCATATAAACACCTAACATAATGAAACTAATTGGGATTTCATCACCTCATGTAAACTTTCTTCTTGGTGATCCCACTTTGATTTTACCTCTAAGGGGAAGACCAATTTAGTTCTCTAGCTGAGTATAATCTCTAGACTAGTGGTATATCTTGGCTAAACACCCGCACTGGCTATGGGATTGTGACATTGGGGGAGAAAGCTCCAAGTATCAAGCCATGTACCAATACAAATACAAATTTCCTTTGAGTGCCAAAATAAAACACCTAAAACCATCCTCAGATTACCATTTCTTAGGACCCTCATTATCATTTTTCTTTATTTTTTTCATATCTTAAAGTTAAAAAATTAAAAAAGATAAAAAAATTTTGGAATGAATTTAGTTTTTTCATATTCCATCCATAATTAAAAGTGAGATAAATCAAAAATAAATTGTTGTTTTGTTTTTTCTTTTCTTTTTCATCTCATGGTTTTGACTAGGCAACAATCAAGGAAAAAATCTGAAGTGGGTGTCATGTCCTCTCGTATGTAACATACACCTAGCTCCTTCTCTACCCTTGAGTGTTTTGGAAATCTTGTGTTATCACACTTTTATTCTCAAGGAGATCCTTCCTTTATGTAAATATTGGAAAATAACCCTATTTCTCTCAATTACTACCTTAGTAATCAAGCAATACACATTCTTCCTTCCCCCCATACCCAAGATTCTTGATATTTATATGGGATTCCTTTTGAATAAATTGAGAAAACCAAAGTATTTACCACATCCATGGTATCCTTTTATACTATATCTCTTCCATCTGGCTCTAATACTCAGATGATTCAACCTTTAGAAAGCTAACCACCTATAGTATCTACCAATTCTCCAACCCCCATTACTCAGGTTCAAAGTGATTATACTACTCAACATATATCCACTATTCCTCCCCAAACATTAGTAGTATGTATCCCTATAAGTATCCCACCTATCAAAATTATTCTAGCATACATTTCAAAAGCTTTTTAATGTACACAACAAATCCCTCCAATACAACAAATCCCTCAAACATAACCTCCCCAATAGTATGTCTCCATGGCTACTCAATATATGGATCCATCTCAGTCATTAGCAACCACTTATTTCCAATATTTTACACAAAAAAATATTTTTTTATAGGTCCCACAGTATATGGTGGCATCCCGACCCATTATGTCCACTACAATTGGATACCCTTCCTCACAACCCCTATCTACTCTTCAGTAAGGTATCTTAGGGAATGTACCTTAGAATAATCCCAAAGTAGACCTCATAAACATCCTTATGAGTAGGATGGCTAATTTGGAAGCCTCTACCTCTAGACATAATACTATTCCCACATATGAGAAAATTTGTATGGAGCCTATCCACCTATCTGTTCCTATCCGATCGTATCCCTCATAATGGGAACTTCCTAAGTTTACTAAGTTTTAGAACAAAAAAGATCCCCAACAACATATTAGATCCTTTCAACATGTGTGTTACCTTATATCACAAGATGATGTATTACTACGTAGGGCATTTCCCATGTTGCTATCAAGAGCTGTATTATATTGGTATAGCTCCATCCCTCAACATTCACTCTTTTCCTTTGGGAAATTGGCCTAAATTTTCTTAGAACACTTCTCGATCAACATTGATCAAAAATTGAGTATCATGGATTTATATGCCATTTGATAATTTGAAGATGAATCCATATCAGACTTTGTAGCTCATTGGCATAACATGATCAACCAGTCAACCTTTTCCTTACCACAACCTAAATTAATTGAATTGTTTTCATGCTCTTATGTAAAACATATCTCATCCATATTACAAATTCAAACCTTTAAAACTTTTGATGAAGCCTTTACCATGGCACATAAACTCAAAATTTGGGGCATTGAAGAGGGAAAAAATAAGTTACACAATAAAAACTTCAAACCTGACCGCTCAAAATGTAATAACAATAATCCTAAACCAAAAGGGGAAGAAAATTCTATTATTCCAAAAACTTCTTCCCCTCCAACACCCAATCAATTATGACCATCCACATCTCAAACACAACCACCTAGGGGCCTTACTCATTTCCCCCTAAGAACTATACCCCTTTAGGAGAACCTTACACTTCTAAATTGGATAAAATCATACAAACAAACTTTATTGAGCTCCCTCTGATTAGACCATTAGATGGTACACATCTTAAACATGATTGGTATAAAGACGATGAATTTAGTGCCTATCAAAAGGTAATATGAAATTACATAGAATGATGCTAATCCTTGAAATTATTGGTACAAGGCCTCATCAACAAGGGGAACCTTCATTTGGATAATCCAAATGCTCCTCCCAACCAATCTTTAGATATTTTCAAGAAAATATTTCTAAACCACCCATCCACATCAAACATAGTCCAAACTAACTTTGGAGAAACACAAAATTGGGCTACACATATGATTGATATAATCTATGACCAATTATTTCCTAAATAAACTCTAGATCAATTCCCAATCTTGTATTTCCTCATGGGAGATGATTTCGATGTAAGTCAACCTATAATTATTAGTAAAACTCCCAAAACCTCTATATATATATCCTAGATATCATTACATGGGATCATTCACATGAGTTATCCCCTTCATCTTCTTGAATTAAATCTCCTAAAAAGGAAAATGAAACCCCTCCTTGGGATGTCAAAGATAAACATCCTAATACTTCTAGAGTCAAACATTCTACCCCTTTGATCCCTGGTAAACCTCTTTATGGTATGCACCTAGATCACAATATAATGGGATATTATCAATTCACTTGATACCAAGCCCATTTAAAATCATCCTCTATCACAACACCTCCTTACCTCAAATATACTAAGGGAAATGGTAAAGCTTCTATCATTGATAGTTGGGACAATTTTTTTGGTATTCCATCAAAGAAAGCCTTAGCCCATCCTCAAGTGAAGGTCAATCTTTTTTAGATGTCAAAAGACAAAAATCTTAGTCTTAATACACCTTATGTTCTCAACACATGAAATGGTAAAGGGCCAACCCATTTTATATCATCTCCATCATCTATTTTAGGTCCTCATCTATCTCCCAAAGTGACTATCCCTATCATAGGTTCTTCCATTCAAACATGTGGGAAAATACAAAGTCTCTCTCCATTATTAAACACTCCTCCATCCTAATATCCACCATATTCTACTAAAGGACCATTAGATAAATTTATCCCTATTGTAAAAGCTAAACGTAAAAACCAAACGATCAATACTTTGCCAAGAGAGATTACCCAACATATTATAAGACCATAAAATAAGCCTTTGAAAGGATCTTATGCTATAATATCAAAAAAATTATTTGATACATCCTTCATAATGTTACCACATATATAGCCTATCAACCTTCACCCCTAAATACCTGCTTGGTATATGAATCATAAGATATGTGCATATTATAGAGTACCTGCACATGATGTAAAAAATTATAATGCCCTTAAGGTGTAATCCAATAGCTAGTCCAAGATGATGATATATTAATTGATGACCTAAAAGATAAAACTCCTAAGAAAAAATTCACCATCCCAAACATTCTACCTACCCATAATCCTACTAGTCTTATAAGTAATAAAGAGTTAGTGGCTTCTTCAGACCCTCCATTATTACACATTGATGTTGTCCATATAGCCACCTACTCTCAAAATCAGAATCTTAATAAAGCCAAAGTTTCAATTATAGGTACCTCTACCAATATTACACCTGAACCATCTAGACAAAAGCCTAAAGTGTCTATTATAGGAACTACCTTGGTTGAATCTAATGATTTGGTACAAATATCCATATTAAAACAACTCCACTAAACATCTATAAAAATGTCATTGTATAAAATTATCAAAAACTCTCCACACCATCGATAAGCAATGATAGAAGCACTCTAGGTTATTGAAGTCCAGCTATTTGAGCCTCAAACATTATCAAAATTTATAGGGGCCCTCCAAATGGTGTCGATTATTAGTTTCATTAATTATCAGGTCATTCCTTTATCACCTAAAGACCAAGATCCTGCACTTTTCATCACAACTCAAATAAATCAAACTTGAATTAAAAGAGTTATGATTGATAATGGGGCTAGTATCAATATTATATATTCACATGATTTCCAATAGTTACAGCTACCATAAATCATTATTTCCCAATCCCTAACAATTCTCTATACATTTAATTACATGGTAGCACCTATAGTAGGAATTGTTTCCCTTCCCATTTGTGTAGGTCCTTACACCCTCCACAAACTCTTTTATGTCATAGAAGGGACATTCTAATATAAAATTTTATTAGGACATCCATAGATTTTTGAAAGTGATGCATAACCTCCACCATCCATTAGTGCATTAAGTTTTAACATGAATTCCAAGCCCACATCATCCTTATTGATCATCATCCCTTCAAATCATGCAACTACATTTTTTGACCAAGTTATGTCATAATACCCTCACCCAAAACAATCCCATCTTCATCTTATAATCAAGCCTTGACTAGCATGACTATTCCCACTTCAAAATTACCATCTCATGAGTCCATTTATTCTATGATGAAACATATTTCAATGGGGGAATACCAACTATTGACCTTTAACATGCTACACACTCTTACAGAATATGGCCATCTAGACAAACAACCCATGTATCTACCCAACTTAGGTGAGCTCCATTTGGGCCACCATTATAATGGACCCACTTGATATATGGTAAAATTAATAAAACCACACTAGGGCCTGACAAAAACACCCATGCTAAACCCTTTAAATCTAATTTCTCATTTCTCAATAAACCCTAGTTCATGCAAACTACCTTTATCATTGTGCCTAAAAGGGCTTTGTCATGTATAGATATGAGCAAGGTCTTCATGACATAGCATTAGGATATTTTAGAAAACCACACAAAAATCATGGCTTAGGCTTTGATAAATATTTGAAATCCTCTCTTGAACCCATTCTTATACATTTTTAGAAGAAGAAGAGCAATCTTCATCATCTGATACCACTTCCTTGACTAGTGACATTGTATCCATCCCTTTTGAATTTTTTTAGTCAATTCAATCTCCATAGAACCCTTCATCTTTCACCATGGTGGTGAGACCTTAATTATCCCTTTAATATATCCTAAGTTAATATGACATGATATGATAACCATCCCTATTCTTCAGTGTTAGGATGATGATTCAATCTTGACTCATTTGAGCACTGAAAACTATTATCTACATAATTCTCTTCCATCTGAAACATCTAGCTTATTAGACAAATCCAATTCTAATATTAATAGTAGGTCTTATAAAACCATGATCATTTTTGAAGTTATAAAAGCCTTAGATCCTCATGAAAACTAGGATTTTACACTTTTTTATCAAACCATAGTGAGGCATTTTCCTAGTCTTATAGTGATATACCTGGTATTGACTATACAATAGTTATCCATAATATCATCACCTTTCCTAATGATAAATCGGTAAAATAAAATCTCCATAAAATGCATCCCCACATCATACTCCTAGTAAAAGAGGAATTGCAATGCCTCTTATCTACTAATTTCATTAAACCCATTGATTATCCTCAGTGGATGTCCAACATTGTTCCAATCACTAACCATATAAGGGGAATTTGTATCTATACTAACTTTCATGATTTAAATCTTTCTTATCCAAAATATGATTTCTCTCTCCCTAACATCAACCAATTAGTGGAACTAAAATTTGGACATGAAATGTTGTCCCTTATCGATGGTTTTTTCTAGTTATAATCAAATGCTTATTTCACTATAAGATCAACATAAATCTACATTTATTACTCCTTGGGGGACCTTTTGCTACCATGTTATGCCCTTTGGCATAAAGAATGTAGGAGCCACCTATAAATGGGTCATGACTTATATATTTCATGACATAATCCATAAAATTATTGAAGACTATGTAGATGATCTCCTTAGGAAGCCAAAATTTTAAAAGGATCACTTATCCAGATTTAAGGTTATCTTTGATCATTTTCTCTAGTATCATGTGCATCTAAATCCAAAAAAGTGCATTTTTGGTGTCTTGATTGGTAAAATTATACGCTTCATTGTTTCTATTTAAGGAATAAAAGTGGATCCCACTAAAATCAAGGCCATTATAGAAATGCCTCCTTTGTCAAACCTTAAGTAGTTACATAGTTTACAAGGCAAGCTTTAGTCTATCCATCATTTTATATCCCAGCTCTCTGATCGGTGTCAAACTTTCCACCATTTATTAAACAAGGACAATCACTTTATATGGGATTCTAATTGTCAAGAATACTTTAACACAATCAAAGACTATCTTTTATCACCTCCAGTCCTCACTCCACCTAAGGAGGGGTAACCTTTATTCCTTTATATCTTAGCTACTAACTATGCTCTAGGTGTTACGCTTTCCCATCAAGATGAGCATCACAAGAAACATGATATTTATTATATAATTCATACCCTTGTAGAATATGAAACACATTATTCACAAAATAAAAAACTATGCCTAGCATTACTCCTTATAGCCTTTAAACTTCATCATTACCTACTTAACCACAAGACGTATGTAATTACAACTATCAACCCCCTTAAGTTCATGCATTCCATGCCATATCAAAATCAATGAATGGCCAGATGGATCATGCTTCTATCTGAGTTCAATCTATAATTTCTCCATAAAAAGTTTGTTAAAGGATAGATTATTGTTGATTAGTTAGCCAAATCACCTCTTAGTGATAACTGACCAATAAATTATGAATTTATTGATGAACCTATCACATCCACTTCCTAATTAGTCCCAAAATATCAAATGACTCTATTCTTTGATGGGTCCAAATGTGAATGAGGAGGTAGTGCAAGAATTATACTAATCCTTTCTCAAGGTATTCCCATGCCTTTATCTTTTAAATTAGATTTTTATTACACCAATAACATGGATAAATATGAAGCATTAATTATATGCCTCCAAACTACCCTTGCACTAGGAGTCAAATCCCTTGATATCTATGGTGATTCTCAACTAGTGTTCAATCAAATTAATGGTATATATCAATGCAAGAATGATATCCTCCAAAAATATAAGACCTTATCCAAATATCTCTTATCTACTTTTGAATGTTATGCCATCCAAACTACTCGTAAATCAACTAATAATTTTTTTGATACTATGACATCTCCTGACTCTTTTATCCCATCCTCATCTCAGGAGTCCAAGCTATTTGTCCTTATCCATTGAATTAACCACCTTGCCTACACAAGAATTGATCTTCCATCTATCAATAATATCAAGGAAAACCTAGAGGAGCCATGGTATGCACAAATATTTACTTATTTGTCTACAAGATTATCTTCTCCCCATTTATCCAAAGGTGTTAGGCATGTCTTTCAATAGAAAGCTGAATGCTATACTATATTGGGGGGTGTTCTCTATAAGTACAATTTTATGACATTGTTCTTCATTGTCTCCAAAAGCATGAAGCTACCTTAGCTATCCAGAAAGTATATAATGGGTTGTGTGGTGCATACATTAAGAGGTGTGTAAAATGTTAGTAGCATGTAAACTTATCCCATATCCCTATTAAATCCTTGTAGGTAGCAAGACATTTATGGCCATTCTCCCAATAGGGGCTCGATCTTATAGGGAAAATTAACCCTAAATCTTCTCAATGTCATGGTTTCATCATTACCATTATAGAATAATTCACCAAGTGGGTAGAATCTATGTCATTTATCTTGACCAAGGTAGAAAATATTATGGAGTTTATCCACAATTACATTATTTGTCATTTTGGAATCCCATATAAAATAATAATAGAGAATGGAAAATATTTCAAGAATAAGAAAGTCTAGGCACTATGTGACTCATTTAAAATCAAATTAATTTTTTCTTCACCTTACTATCCTCAAGCCAATGGTCAAGTATAAACATCTAATAAAACCCTAGTCAAAATCCTAACTAATCTCATCAATAAAGCTATGAAGGATTGGTATATTTGTATCCCTTTTGCCTTATGGGCATATGAAACTAGTACTCAAACCCTTATGGGTGCTACTCCTTTTTCCCTAGTCTATGGTATGAAAGTTGTACTTCCTTTGGAATTCCAAATTCCCTTTCTTCATGTCTCCCTTAAATACATCATTTTTTATGAGGATTTTCATCAATAACGTTTATCCCAGCTTGAACTCTTAGATGAGCATCATACAATAGCCCTCGATAACCTTCATATATATCAATAATGACTAAAATGAGCATCTAATCAACATGTCAGAGAATGAGAATTTAACATTAGAGACCTTGTACTTAAATAAAATAAACATGTCACTAATATGGAATAAAGTAAAATGGGTAAATTTTCTCCTAGTTGGCTTGGACCATACATCATAACCCATAAATATGGATCTTGGGCATATCATTTGGCTTCTATTAATGTTAAACTAGAATGAAAACCTCTTAATGCATTGCCATTTGCATCCTTTATATATTTAATACATCTTGGCTCATCTTGGTTAGCTTATCTTAAAATATTATCATATCCTCCTATCCTAAAATACCAAATAATGATATGAGAGTTATGTGGTTATTTGGTACTCACTATAAATTCAACATTGAATATTAATACCCTAGCTCTATTCATAACATTCTCTCATGGATACATTTCCCCAGTAACAGGAGAAACCCTAGATCATTATTTCCTTTATTTATTTATTTTTAAAAAAAGCCATTAATTTTCCAAGATAACATAATCACCTCATGTAATGAACTCATGTAAACTATCCTAAGGTATCTTTTTTATGCCAATTTGCCTTACTATCTTTGGGATCCAAAATCAAGTAAGCAATGAAAATCAAAATTATCAAAATGGGCTAAATAAATAGACTGATCCCTTGAAGGATATCTATAATCAAATATAAAGGCAAATAACATATTGATCCCTTGAAGGATAGTTTTGCAAAAACATCTGAATGTAGATGATTCCCTTGAAGGATATCTACCAAGCAAAAAACTTCCCGCATTGATTAATTTTCAAATTATACTGCGTAAAAGCCTTAAAAAGAAACAAAGCAATAAAATACATTTTCAAAAGTAATATCCCAAGAAAGCTTCCTATATCAATCACTTTTCTAATTGTAGGATTCCCGTATTGATCAGTCTACCCATTGGCATAAAAATGATCCCTACAAGATAAATCCTAATTTTGAAATATGGTTGAAGAAGTTATCTATAAATCAATCCATCCCCCATCCCACAAAAAACATATAATCCTAATCTATGACTAAGGTCGAAGCTCTAGATAACCAAGGTTGTGTCAATATCTCTTACCATCTAGCTAAGGATGCATAGGCCATGTGTATGAGAGGTTCTCTTTTGGTTATGGTCCAAGTCAATGTTGATAAAATCCATAATATATAATCACTAAAATCCATAAAATCACAACCAATAAACATTAAAATCTATCTTCATAATCCATTGATTAAAAACATATCTCATGATATAACATCTATAATCCATAACATGTAAAATCCATAAACATCTATAGCATATATGATAGCAATGATAAGAATTAAAATATATAACATCTAATCTATAATACACCACATCCCATAATTAATAAAAACATAACACATCCATATCCATCAATAAATACATAAACAAACACACATGATCCATCCAATATATATATATATATATATATATATATATATATATATATATATATATATATATACATACATCAAGTGTCTATACAAATTTCATAACACAAATAAAAAGGGGATCTCAACCCATAAAATGTGATCTAATCCTTAAAAACAATCATGCTGAGGTGAATGATATCACCTCCCTCATCATATCCTCCTCAACTCACTACATTCTCTCTACTAGTAGATCCCCCATGAGTCCTCTATGATCTATTATATCTAGCCACATATGAAGCAAACCAAGCTACATATGGTATCCATATCTATACTATCCTCTCAAAATATTACATCTCTACAAGTAAATCCATGTACCTCTGAAGTGGTACTATTTCTATAGGAATAGTTCTAGATCCTACAATATCGAGAGCTAGTCTCTCTACCAAAGTAGACTTCATCTACTCTAGATCTACTCAGTACCTATCCCACTCCTATATGGCTTTGTCATGCTGACCTCTCATGTTATCTAGATCACCCTATAAAATGGTAATTTGATCCTATAAAGTATCATGGGATGATTTTGCCTCCTATAGCTTAGCCCTCAATGTATCCATCTATGCAAAAACTATAGCTATATCTATATGCTCATGGGTGAGGACATCCTATAGTGGTATATCCTCCATGTGTACATTAGGGGCATCCTACTCTTTTATGTGTGCATTTGGGGTATCCTAATCAACCTCCCTCATCTCTTTAATAACCACCTCTTATTGAGGTCTCACTGCTCGATCTTGTCTCATTCCCATCTCTACAACAAACCACATTGCATAATCATCTATATAACCAATATCATTCAAATCAACAATCGTGGGCTCCTCTTATGGCCCCATGAAGAACGTTGTAGTATCTAAAGTAGTCTATTTGAGCTCAGTATCATCCTACCTATACATGTATGAGGCTAATGGTATATCCTAAAGAAACCCAAATTGATGATGGACCCTATCAAAATAGCATAGCTCTAGATGCTCCAACCATCATCTATGTACCCATAAGTCTCAAGCAGCATCCCCTATCTCCATAACTAAACTAGGCCATTATGGGAAGTGTAAATATGACCTCTAAATAATGTCTCTTATCCATAAATCATTGAAAACTTGTTTATAGTATGCTAGATTGAAAACTACCCTATCTGTGTATGGAACCACTAGGTCTTCCTTCCATTGCAAGAAGCCTATAATATAAACCATGTCTCTAAAACTAATCCATGGGGTCCCTGTGGGGAAAATCACATGAATGTGCTCATATGCCCAATAATGTAATACAAAATTAATTTGGAGTCTTGATCTGTGCTCATTTTACTATCCCCACAACTCCCTATAGATCTACTCCAATAGTATGGGCATCCAAGCAAAAACAATCCTAAACTCCACCATGTCCACTATGACACCAATGAAACTCTTGGTAGTCACCCTCCCACAAAATTTGGTATCACATAGTAGGTTTTTGCCAACATCATCATCATCATCATCATCGGCACTAGTCTCTCCACAGGGTCTTGGTCATACAATGGTTAGAATGAGAACCCCCCAATAATGAATCTCATGTTTAATAATCCTCACTATATAATCGTGCTAGCACCATCACTCACCTAGCCTCATCCATATTATAAATAGGGGGATTAACACTCATATAACTTGATGGATGTCCTCTATGTTGATGGTCATCTCACCAGTTAGTATCTAAAACATGTTGGTGGTATAATCCCACCACTCTAATAAAGCCACCATCATGAAAATATCCTGATGGATATGATGATAATGGTGGATCCCTCAAAATCCAATAGCATCCAAATTGGCCTAGTCCTCATCACCCATGAACTCTCATAATTACATCAATAGTGGTGGGAACCTATCCCTTATCATCCAATAGCTTCTTGGTTAATCAAGAGCCTAATTTTCTTGATTTTTATTGATCCTATAAGGATCAATGTTAACTTACCCAATCACCACCGATCATTTTGGATCATGGTTGATCTGCATGGGGAATTTTGATCAATATAGATTGATGTTGATTCCCTCCCCCCAAAAATATTTACCCTAGGTCATACATTCTTAAAAAAAATCGTAACCTCCCTCCCCACCCACAAATTTTTCAAACCACACAAATCTCCTACATAAAAAAACAAAAATAAACACAAATTTTTTTAAAGAAAAAAACAACCCAATAACTAAAATCATGCATTTTACCACAAGTGTATTTTGCCTACCTCATAGTAAAGTCATCATTGTCGTCATCCACTCCCACTTGCCTTAATCATCTCTCACACAAGCTTTAAAGGTGGAAAAATGTCAAATTTTGCTCTCAAAAACTTGTTCACAACAATATCTAAATGTGCCTTATGTCATGTTAGATGCTTATTTATAGCATTTCCCATGATCGACATTGATTACTCAAGTCATTGTCAATCCCCTAAATTGACATTGATCCCTTGTGGATTTATGTTAATTATCTTGGCTTATTTGAAAATTTTGCACTTATGAACCATTTCACATGCTCCCAGTCTAAATCCCAAGCCCCATCTTATTCCCTTTTCTATAGCTATCCCATTTTTATGTCATATCACCCTTTAGATTTGAGGATTTTGACCCTTTATTAGTTCCCTAGTCTCCTTAAGGCATACCCATGTTTTTGGCATATTGCCATTATAAGATCCCAAGGGTATTTTTTGTCTTGAGAAAATTCATCTTTAGGGAACACATACACCATTTGCACACCTAATTCAATTTTTTCCATTCCTATCTTTTATTCACTTGATAACCTTTTATTAAGCCTACTTGTTTTAGCTCTGACATTTGGTCACTCGATTAGCTCTTTAGGGTGTTACTACGTACCTCACCTTTTATCCCATTAAGTGCAACCTTGGAACTTCCTTGAGCCATATGCACTTCTATTTTTCCATTGCTATCTTCCACTTGTCCATTTCCACTCATCCACATTTATTTTTACCTTTCATATTTTTCAAACTCATCATCCATTCCATCTCACTTCTTAACACCCTTTTTGAAGGGGGGATACCTCCTCACAATAAATTTGGGGCATTAGGCACCTTATAATTTTTGTTTTGTAGCACACTATTGTATACCTCTCCATAAAAAGAGACAAATGTAGATGATATTTTTATACACCCTTGTGTATTAATTTGGTGTATCATTAAACTATCCTTAATCTCTAACATAATAGTCCCATTCTTAATTATTTAAAACAATTACACTAACCTCAATTATTTACCTTTACCAAATGAGTTAATAGAGTTAATTACTATAGTCAAATGGTAATTAACCCTATTTTACCATCCCTAACCATAAAAACATAAAAACAAATTAAAAAAACTATCCCAAACTCCTAACAAACCCATCCCATGGTTTAAACAACCTGACAGCTTAGATGTCAGTTAAACCCATCTTTACCCTATAAACAACCCTTTTGAATGGCCTAAATATCACCTCCATGCATTTTAGGTAAATCAATGTCAATTTTCTGTTATCAAAATTGATCAGCCTAAAATGACATTGATCCATAAATATATAGTGAGCCTCCTTAACTCAAGGGGCATGCACAATGATTTTTGAATTTAAATCTCTGCTAGATTTTTCCTGGAACCTGTGTACAAACATTGTCAACACTTTGCCACCTTGTGGAACATTTGTTCATGCAACTATCAATGGATTTCAAAGGTTTTTTTAGCATAATTTTATAGTCTTATTTATTTACATGTTTTTAATCCATTCAAGGTTAGTCTTTTACGTTAATTCATTCATATTTAAAGCTTTTTATCTTCTGCATCTTTGTGTCAACATTTCCATTTGGTTTTCATCATTTTATCAATTTTAAAATTTATTATTATCCCCTGTTTTCATAGTTTAACATTTTACTCATAATTGATGTTGATCCATTTGAATCAATGTCAATCCTACAAGATCATCATCAATCCTTAATAAACTATTAAAACAACCTTTAAGTCTATTTTCATAACATTCATAGTCCTTAAAACTATTAAATCCTACATGTTATTTTCTAAATATATATCTTTCACATGTAGATGTCTCTATCTGGATTAACACATGATATTGTTAGCATATTTGATCTTCCCATTTTCCCACAACCTTTATTCGCTAATCAGAGTGAAATTTCATTTGAATTATGTATTTTTACTATGGTTTTCACACCTAATAAAGAAAGCATTAATAAATAATTGGTTGTAATTCAAGAAGATTTTGATATAAATACTAAATTTTGGGACAATTACTTTGATCACCTTAATCCTATTGTAGATTAGGCATCTTTGTTGTTATCTATTTGCATCCTATCCTTATATATCTTTATAATTTCATGTTTATTAATAAACTTGAGTGTTAAACATGGCCTGACATCCACCTAAGGAAGCAGATCACTTCTTGGGATGAGTTTATTACTAAGTAACCCATCATCTTTCTATTAATCAATTTTTTGTGAGTTATTGTGATTTACAAGTCATTCCTCCCTCATCAAAGAGGAGTTCCCACAAGCTTTATCAATGGTGTACAACTAGTCTACATCTCCAGGTAATCTTTAAAACCTTTCATTTACTTTATTTTACGTAGCTAATTAGATCACATTGAAAAAACCAAAAAATACTAAAATAGACACACATGTAAACTCTGAAACCTTGCTCTTTAAATTTCAATTAATTTAAAATAATTTCAATTTCAAATTATATGCATTGATTAGAAGTTGTAACATGCTCTTGGTTGTAGGTCAGTCATAAAAAAACCACTCATTTTGATCTCACACAAATACAAGGCATGTTATACACACCTAGGTACACATTCCTTTCATTTAAACTAACAAATCCATTAATATATTAAAGAGAGAGAAAATGTAGATAATATTTATGGATTATACATCAACTCAATTTTGTACACTTAGAAACCTTATACCTTAGTTGTTACTATCAATTCTATAGCTTATTTATTTTTATAATTCTCACATATACTCTATCTTATGCCCCTTGGCCTAATTATTAATTTCAAAAGGTATTATGTTGATGACCCAGGACATATATCTTTCCTAAAATTCTTAAAACTTTTTTATCTTATACCTCTCTAATTTCTGAGCCTATACCTAGTTTCCTTCTCCCTAGACACTTGCATCCTAGATAGACACCTATGACAATGTAGGTATCCTGATCTAATGAAAATGCCCAATGCCCTAAAGTTATCTTATTTGCAAATGAAATTTATCCTAATTTTCAACCTAAGTTATTTAATGCATGATACTCTAAAGGGATTGATATAAATACAAGATCAACCCTCATTCGTTCCTAACCTAGAAACTTCTTACCTACTCATCAAGAAACTTAAAAAAGGCATTTAATCAGGAACTCAAGTGAGTAAATCTTCAATATTTTATCTTATTTCCATATCAGTCATAGGGACACCATATACCCATGTATAAATTAGCAAAAGAGTATCTAAAGACCTATATTTTCCAAGTTATAATTTAGGTAACTATTGTACTTTATTACTGAATATTGCATGATTCACACACAATCCAACATATATGGGGAGAAATACATTAGTTTAAGGCCCTATTTAGAGTATTGGATACGTAGGTAGTGATCAATGACAAAGGCGTATTTGGAATTATCTCAACACCATGTGCTCACTAACCCATTTTACCCCAAGGTCACTATGAAGATGAAAAACTAGGGTTTTAAAACTTCATAAGGAGTGATAACCCATAACCTAGATTTTCATTCACTAGAGAAAAGGTTATGAAAAACACATAAGAATATATATGATCACATCATGTTTTATCAAGTATTCTATAAATGATAACTATGTCAAACCCATACACTATCATCGATGCAACCATAAAAGGTTGATACAAGTATTTGTGGTTCCAGAGACACTCAATATAAAATTTTGCTACTATTCCAAAATCATCTTCTAGTCTAATTCCTAGCTATTTTAGATACTAATCTATGTTAGCATTAGAACCAACTAAGTACATTTTTTCTTTGTCATTTCCATATCTAGCATGACTATACTTTCCATATTTAGCCTATCTTATTTTAATAAATTAAATATATGTTATATATTAGTTTAGAATCTAAATGGACTACTATAGAGATAGTTTGTCACCCTTGTGACCTAGGCTATCTCTACACCTTTAACCCTATAATCCCTAATATAGATTTTTAAGGGTTAAACATGACCATAGAATTCATTCTAATACACCAAGTAAACTAGCTACTTATTCTTGTTTTTCTTATGTCGTTTACAACTCCTACATGTTGATTTCAAACCCATTCTCTTATAGTATATACTATCCCTCCTTCTCCTTATGGTATTTAACTCACCAAAATATCTGTCTTTTTATTTGACCCACTATCATGTGTTGTCCTCTACTAAAGGCTTAACCAACTATAATTCAATTCAAATTTGGATTAAAACCTAGTCTTATGAAACCACCACCACCAAGATGTTCTTCATGCACCTCACTCTCTCATGTGGAATCAACCCCACCATAGGCTGGCCATCTCCTCCTAAAGTCCATATGTATTTTTTCACATAATGTCTAATCAACTATTGGATCACTCAAAACATTACATATCCCTATTTTTGTCTACTCACTCATGGTTTCAATCTCGAACCATCCCCAATATCAATACAATAGAATCAACATATACATGGGAATTGAAGTTATAACTCATATCTCTTAATATCACCTCAAATATACTATTTATCTTCTCATATTTATCTATTTACATTTCTATTCCAAGTAAAGTCTCCATCTCTTCTACCACATCATCTTTTTCTCCACATGTTCTAACTAATATAAAAACTAATTACTTTTGTTCACATTTAGTGAGCTCAATAAACTCACTCTATTCACCTTGTAAGGCCTCTTTGAATGCCCCTATTATCTTCACATGTTTGCATACAACATCATTTTATTCAATATGTGGTTGGGATGATATCAAATTCATCTTCACCCTCTCACTCATCATATGCACACTATACACTTGATTTTAATCAAATTTGGCTTCTCAAAGCCTTCAACATCATTAGTCAACTATTTTATAGAAATGAGTCTCCACATACACATCTCCTTGAGAATGAACTTGTTCCCATGATCTATCACATTACCTTATCTCCATATAAATTTGAAGACATTCCACATTGGCTAAAACATCATTACCAACAAGCTCTTCATCCACTAATGTCATATTCATCACTTGGTCAACTTCTCCACTCCACTTCTCATACCAATAATTGTGTTGGATTATACCATGCTTCACTCACTTGTTAACTATGACAATTTCATATAAGCTCACTTCTATAAGATAAATTGCATAAATATAAAGTACTTGATGTAGAGAGTATTACATAAAATTATTAGTCAAACATTAGTATAATAAATCAAAGGAAAAATACATAAGATTAAATAAAATTAAGCATATCTATTCAGACAAGAATTATAAAAGATAGCAAGAAACAATTGAAAGAAAGTAACACCATATTACCTTCCTAAGTGTATCCACCATACAAATGGAGCTCAAATTCACGTTCTCCCTTGATCAAGAGCTCTTGTCTTCATCAACAATGGTCATAGCTCCTCCAATATCTCAAGAACTCCTTGTAAAACCTAGGATCATGATTTGGAATCACTAAAGTAGCCTATCAATGAAGCTTGAAAATAAAATCAATGATCAAATGTGAATTATTGAGAAGACAAATTTGCATTATAAATCTACACAAATAAAGCTTTAAAATGATGTTTTTGGCCTTCTATTTATATATTTTTAAGATTGATCAGAAACAACCATGACCATCCATCTCAAGATTGAGATGTGTGGCCATGGATTAATTTGATATTTACAATTAAATCTATAAATATGCCTCATAAATATTTGGGGTATAGGGGCATTTAAGATACATGGATGGTCTTAATGAGGCATGAGAGACCCATAATATTGATATTTTATACATTTATGACTTGTGGATGCCACCCCATATGATGATTTCATTAGGTGATGTAGTTAATATAAATAGTTTCCAAAAAAGAATATTCAACAAATCTCATGGAAAATCCACTTAAGCTCTTGATTTGGATTAATTAACCTTAAACTAGGTTAATCAAGTTTAGTGAAATTCTTTGGAAATTGGTGCATAATTAATCAAAATGATGAGAATGTTATATTATTGGTTCATAATTTGACTGGAGAAGAATTATAAGGTGATTTTAGATGTGTTGGAACCATATTCATATTTAGGATGTTGTTGACATAAAATAACAAAGCTACATGACATGTACTGATGAATTAGAAGAAAAGAGTGATCTAGAGCATAGAAGGTGAAATCATCATTTTGACTTGAAATGAATTGATCAAAGTTAGATATATCATAAAGTGAATTGCCTTATTTAGGGATACATTAGCCTAAATTAGCATTTATAAATGATAATATTGAACCATTTAACATGTTTTATGGATTTTGGCCTAAAATGTGCATTTGAGTGCAATTTGAATAAGATTAACAATTTCAACACAAATGGTGTTATGAATTAGATGTATACATATTTCCCCTATTTGAGAAGGCATAGTGAGACATTCAGGTGAAGCAACATTTTTTCAAAGAAAAAAGTTGTCAAGAAGAAATTGGAAATGACCCATAATGCCCCCTCGAGAAGACATACTAGGATGAAAGAGAAGGATGGACTCTCAAAAATAGAGAGAAAGTGAGAGATTAACCCATGGAATAGATCACATCTAGATGAATTAATGCTTGCACATATGGCCACCATCAATGATAAAAATATAATTTAGAGGTATAATAGGCCCTAAAGATGGGGGAATGGGAAAGATACAATTCATAAATGTAAGGAACACAATTTAAACATACCCAATTTGAGAGTACAAGCTATGCGCTTATGACATTGATCAATACCAAGACAAGTTACACACTAAGATATTATGATCATGGGAATTAGTGTGGAGAGATTGGAATTAGAGGAAAAGAGATCATGTCTCCAAAGAGAAGATAATGAGAATTGCTCTAGTAGAGCAAATGTGATCATGATCAAATAATTGTGCCCTAGTAGGGCTAACTTGGATCATTAATAAAGAAAAAATAATGGTTCAGCCTTGTAGGGATGATTTGATTTTGACATTGTTCAGATGTTGTGCCTCATCATAGGCAACTGGAAATAAAAAATATCTCAAGGATATAATCCAACAAATAGGTTAAATCAAGTGGGCACAAATGTACATGCGATGGTGTAATGGTTTAGAAAGCCATATAAAACCAAATATATGAGAATGTATAAAGTGATGAGAGAGATGAAAAGAAGATTGGAGATAGCTGAGTTGAATCTAGATGTACAAGATAAGTGGATGTTTCTTACATAATTATATGGACTCATGTTCCAATATGAAATTTAGGCCAACATAGTTCACCTAAGTTTGGGAGAGAATGGAATGAAGAATGATGAAAACTCACCAAGAACTGATTCGATTCATAATGTATATAAAGAGATGCATGTCTAAGCATATAGTCAAAGTGATAAAATGCATAGTACCTAAATTCCTCTTCTCATATCATGAGCCTAGAGTATGGAAAGTGTTCTTGAGAATCATTCATCAGAATTGTGTTGAAATTTATGAATTTGAACTATAAAACACAAAGTACTTGTTATATAAAAAGAAATTAGGCATCATAAGTATGAATAACTTAGAATTACATAATATTCCAATTGTGTTGAGCCAGTTCAAATGTGAATACCTATAACTAAGGATAATGGTAAAACAATGACCAAAACTAGAGTTGCATATATCTACATTTAAACAAAAAAAAAAGCTAAGACACAAAAATATAAACATAAATGAACCTAACTTTAAATCAAGATTTAAGTAGGAACAAAAATATTTAAAAAAAATACAGAAAATCTTAATGATATGAGACCAAGATATAAATAATCAAGATCCACGTGTACCATCAAGACATTCTTGAACACAAAAGAGAAAACAAAAATCAAACAAAAAAAAAGACACCAACAATAATCAAATAAACAAAATGTCCCAATAATAACTTAATAACATAAGATCATGATATAAATAATCAATATCAATGCGAATCAATAAGATGTTTTGAAACACAAAAGAGAAAATCAAAATCAAATAGAAAAATAAGACACCAACAAAAATAAAATAAAAAATGGTCCAAGAATAACTTAATATCATAGGATAAAAATATAAATAATCAAGATCTATGCGAATCATCAAGATGTTCTAAAACACAAAATAGATAAACAAAAACACATAGGGAAACATAAGACCAATACAAGACAAGAAGTAATAAAAAGAGAAAAGGAGAAGAAATAAAAGGAGAGGTGTGAAAACATAACAAATCACCAAGAAAACTCAAATAAACACAAACAAACAAAAATTGAGTTAGTGCAGTTTAGATACAATTGTTCATGCATGTGTGATAGAGGCATTACTTTCCAACACAATGTGACAAAGAACAATGACACAAAATTTGTTCTCTAATTAAAGAATAAAAATGAAAGAAGAAATTGGGGAAGAGAATAAAAGGAAGGGGTTGGCCAAGATGACTCTATATGTACAAGACAAGTAGATGCTACCTACATAGTTCTATGGATGCATGTTCCAACATGAACTTCAGGCCAAATATAATTCTCTTGAGAAATGGGATAGAAGAAAAATGATGATCAGACTAGCATGATTGATGTTATATAAGAAATAAAATATATGAAAAACAAATGAGAATGGTATTGCAAACATCAAGCTGATGAGACAATAAAAAATGATCTTATAAAATGACAAGTACGTGGGGCAAGATGAACTGGTGTTTTTTTGCTTGTAAACTAGCAAGAGTGTAGCATGGTGGGATGAGAATGTACAAATGTAAAAAAGTGTGAGATAATATTTTTGTTATTTTGTGGATCATGTTATGATTTTTTTAGTATTTCCAAAGTATTTCCAATGGTTTTGGTGTATTTGGGATAAAATATGCAGAAAGTGACACCATCTTGTCAAGGACATGCATGTCCAAGAAAAGAAGTTCCAATAAAGTAGACAAGCTAGCTGCAACATCCCATGCTCACAAATAAATAGGAGTGAGGATATTGATAAGGAAATAAATACCTATAAATAAAAACAAATGTAATATATAATAGTGTGTATCATGAAGTAACTTTGAATAATTATCTATGTTCACTTATATGTAGAAAACGCTACAAAAGGTTGTCCTAGCTGAACTACTTTGACGAACTAGTATTGAATATGTTCAGAATGTTCATGTGACATAATTAGTATCATAATTGGTCAAGGGAAAAAAAGTGTTCAAGATTACAACATGCCCAATACATAATAAATAATATGGTTCTCAAAGAGAATGGTCCAAAGAATAGGGTCCAACACATGGATGGTTCAGAGTGGGATAAAAAATATGGTTCTTTTTTGAGAACATTCCAAAGAATATGGTTTTCAAAGAGAATGATATAGGATAGGATGAAATGTGTTTAGAGTTCCAAGAATTCAAATCCTTCACTATCTAAAGTCACGAAGAGAGGACCTAGGTAGTATAAAATGTGTTCAAGGTAGGATAAAAGGGTGGGATAAAATTACTTCAGCATAAGTTGCCCCCAAGTCATGGGTCTTGTAGACAATGGTTCAAAGCTATTAATTTTTATAACCTATTAAGGTGTATGATGTTAATGGGATATATAATTTATTCACCATTAGGTTTAGCTAGTTGATATTCCTTTGATCCATAGTTTGCCATGACAACATATGGTCCCAACCAATTAGGCTAAAACTTACCTTTCTTTTTACATTCAACATTCATGTTCTTTTGGTTCTATTTCAAAACCAAGTCACCAATATCAAAATATCGAGGGAGAATGAACTTATTTTATCTTCTCCATAATTTGTTTAGATAGGCCTTCAATTTTTCTAGGGTAGCCAAATGCTTACTATCAAGAAATTATAGATTTTTCAGCCATGAGGCTCTATAGTTTTCATCATATTCAATATTCTCTAGTGATATTAATAATGATGGTATCTCAATATTGACTAAGATAATATCTTTAATGGAAAAAAATGAGTATGGAATGGCTCTAATTGGGGTTTAATGATTAGTTCTATAATCCCACAGGGTAGGAAAGAGTTGTAAGTGCCAATTACAGATAACATCATTGACAATGTTCTTTAAGATGGCTATAATGGTTTTGTTTAATGCCTCAGCTTATCCATTGCCTTGTGGGTTATATGAAGTTGATTTCTTATGCTTGATCTTAAACTTCACACAAAGATATTTCACATCTTGGTTCATAAAGGATATGCCATTATTAGATATAAGATAGGCTAGGATGTCATATCGATAGATGATATGCTAATGAATGAATTTGGATATCTACTTCTTGATAACATAAGTGAGAGGAATGGCCTCAATCCACTTGGTAAAGTACTCAATTTTAGTTAAAATGTGCTTATGGCCATATGAATATGTTGGGTTAATTTTATTGATGAGATCGAGATTCCACGTTGAGAATGGCCATAGTGTTATGATCGGCTATAGTGGTAAAGAAGGTGTGTGTATCAAGTTTCCATGATGCTGACAAGGAACACACTTATTCACATATTTTCAAGCATTAGTATCCATTTTTGTCAAATAATATCTTTTTTTAAAGAGATTCTTTACTAGGAATAAACCATTGGTGTGGGCCCCACACATTCCTTCATGAACCTCCTTAGTGCCAACATGGAATCTCCCAAAAATAAATAATAAAGAAGCATTCCATTATAGCCTTTACAATAAAACATGTTTCCAAGGAGAGTATAATATGTTAAGTGATGAACGAATAGTTTCAGTTGGTTATTGGAAAGGTCGGAGGGGAAGACATGAATATGGAAATAGTTATAAAAATATTGGAGCCATGGTATCTTAGGTGGGGGATTAGTACCAACAATGGCACATACCCTCTCTAAATTTGTTATAATATGCAAAGGATGAAAAAGATTTTCAATCAAGAATTGATACTCTTTAGCACTACCATCCTTTAGAATCATGGAACTAATCATTATTATTGCATTGGTGAATCTATTATTTACTCTTAAAACTTGTTCAAACTTTAGAGATTTAAAATTTGTTTTGAGGTTATCAACAATTTTCTTGTAAGGAACAAGCTTGCCATCTCTTGTTTGATATTGATCAGTGGTTTGATTGATGATTAACTGTTAATCTTCATAGACCTTTAAGCTTTAAATATCTCACTGTATATCAAGGTAGAACCTTATAATTAATGTCTCATACTTAGCCATATTATTTGTGAAATGAAATTGTATATGTAATGCTTTGGGAATAAAATCCCCCTATGGTGTGATCAATAATATACCAGTTACAGATCCATGAGATGTGAAGGATCCATTAAAATAGAGCATACACTATTCAAGTTACTATGGTGCTTGTTCTATCATCATGATAGAATCATCTAGAAAGTAAAACTTGAGAGGTTGAGTATCCTCAATAGGAGCTTCTGCAAGTTGGTCAGCAACTACTTGCCCTTTGATTACCTTTTGATTTTGGTACTCAATGTAAAACTCAATTAGGAGCATAAACCATTTATCCATGTATCCTTGAAGAGCTGATTTAGACAAGAGGAACTTGAGAGGGTCCACCTTGGTGATGATAATAGTTTTTTTATTTATCATATAATGTCATAATTTTTGAGTAGTGAACACCATAGCTAAACATGCCTTCTCAACAAGCATATAATTATGTTCATAAGCCACCAATGTGCATCTTAAATAATAAATAGTGTGTTCCTTATTGATCCGTAAACACCACTAAAAAACTCAAAGTGAATTTTTAAACGTACAAATTTTGAATATCTCAAAATAAACAAATTCTTGAAAATACTCAAAAGAACTTGCAAATTATTTGGCAAAGTATTCTCGGTTATCGAATTGGATTAGAATTGTCAAAAAGACTGATATATTTCATTCACCAATAAAATTGAATTTTGTTTTAAAAATTAAATGTCATAAATTGTCAATTTTTCAAATATTGCATGAGTTCTTGATTAATTAAAAATTAGAATACTTGAAAATAAAACATGCAATCATGACAAATTACCACATGAAATTGATAATGGAGTTCGGCATTAATTGCCTACATCTCCAAGTCCACCCAATAGTGAGGACCATTTCTATTAAATTTGTGCAACAAATGGCTTACAACTAATTTCAAAACATTGCACAACTTTCCTTAGGCCTAATCTCTATCCAAGAATTCCACCTTCGTTGATAAACTCAAGCTCGGTCACACAGAATCCTTCCTCAGTCTTAAACCCCTTCTGAATGTGCTTTGGTCCCTTCACTTCAACTATTCATTTATACAAAAAAATAACATTCTCTTTCAATTAAAAATAATAACTGAAAGGCTTACTCTGTGTATAGAGGTCAGAAATTGGATTGATATCAGCTTACTAAAGCCATCTCCAAGCTCTTATCTAGCTCTCAGCCACTTAAAAATAAAACACAATCAGATTTATGTGTCAATACAAGTAAAAATTACTCCCTTTTATAACATTTCAACCACCATGGCTAAAGTGGTCAAGGCTATTCAATTTTGGGTGGCAAGTCAGGGGTTCAAACCACCTCCCAACTTTCTAGGTGCCTTGACTGAGTATGAATCAGCCTCTCCTTGTTGGATGCACTCAGGCTCTCCTCCCTAGGTGCCAAGCATGTAGTTTGAATGCTTTGACTTCTTCTTTCCCTCCTTTTTGGTACCTTGGACTTTGAAAATATCAAATGACATGTGAATAAAAAACACCTAATCTAATTTTTTTTGCATCTATGTTTTTTTCCATGTGTCAAATGGCTATTGGCCCACTTGGCATTTAAACAGTGCCATGTGTCGACCTCTAATAGGTCCAAATGTCGATATGTTCTCAAAATATGTGCCAAATGTCGCAAGTGACATTTTTTGAGAAATCTTCAAATGACCATATCTTGAGCATCCGAACTCTATTTTGCGAATCGTGAAAAGTGCTAGAAAGCTCTCGATGAGCTCTACAGTGTGCCACCACTAAAACTATGACTTGAAACCTTTTTTAGAACCCAATTTATGATCACACCTCCCTAATGGAAGGATTTTGGTCTCCAAAAGTGCAATATCCTCTAAAATCTTATAACTTGTCTATAAAAATTGCCTGCCCAAATGTCACATCCTGTAAAGTGGTGAATTGCCAATCACTGCAAATTATTCACCAAGTGCAACTTCAAACCAATTTGTTAGTGTAATAATTTTACATGCTATTTGTAACCATAATTGACAGTTACAATAAAATTCTCAAAAATGAATAAGGGTCTTATAGAATGTGCAAATATCATGCATGGCTACAAATAGTTTGTATAATTAGTACAATTAAAAATGGTGCCCATAAAGGGTCTTATAAGCCTCTATTTGCACAATATAAAAGACAACATATAAACTGTAATGCAAATTTCACAAAATAAACATACTTCTCATGCCCATATAAACTGCATATATTGTTGTCAAGGTTTAAAAATGAAGTTTCAAAAATCCCAAACATGAGAAATTATTCCAAGTATGTTAAACCTGTCCTCTGGTTGTTCTCTATGGGCCACTCCAATAAACCATATCATCATTCAAATCATAGTAAATGTCCTTTATGCATACAACAAGGATCCCAAAATTTCTTTGCAACATGAATGCATCCACTAATCATGACAACATGAATGTCAAAAATTGTTTACCAACCCTCTTAATCAAATTTTCTTGATTAGTTGGTGAGATTTCTTTAGTGGATTTAGTAACATTTGTATGGGTTGATTTAACTTCATTAATTACCTCATTGATAGGTTTATAGACCATCTTAATCTTACCATTTCTATGATGGTGTGATGGTTGAAGTCTCTAACACTTTTCAACTTGATGTCCACTTCTGTTACAATGAGTAGAAAACATTTTGTCCACTCTATTGAAAAACATATTCTTATTGCTATTCTCAGAACTCTGTTTAGGAGAATAGTATTTCAAAATCTTTCCTAACAAATATTTACATTTCCAACATTTTGCTACAAAATGATTAGACAATCCAAAAAACTTGCATGGATAAACGTGCCACAAATTTTTTGTACCATAATCAAAAGTAACATTGGAATATTTATGTTGTCTGGTAGAATTAGAATTGACATGATTGCAAGTGTGGTGAAAATAATGTGTTTTACCTTCCATCCAAGAGGATTTACAATTCTCCATAACACATCTTGCTTCTGCTTTCTTAGAGCATTCACTTATTTCATTCTGAATACCAGATCTATATCCTAACCCTGCACTATTAGGCTTTTTATCTACATGAATGGGGTTAGTATCACCTTGGCCATCTTTTCCTAGGCCTTTTCCATTAAATCCCATTTTAACAAGTAATTTTGAACCTATTCCTTTTTCATATTTTTCAAATTTTCCAAAATCATTATTACTAGATTCTTCATGGGGAGGAAAATGAATTGATGACTTACATGCACTTACAATGTTTTCATCCATCATAGTGTTTGCATCTACAGTGGAAGGCAAATCCTTCACTTGTCCACCATTCTATAGTTTTTCCATGAGCTCATCCTTGGATCTTAACTCCATTTTCAATTGGGCAATCTCCTCATCCAAGGAGTACAATCTTGCTCTCAGGAAAGCATGCTCTTCTTGGATTTGTTGTTTATATGCTTCAAGCTCATCAAGCTTGGCTCTATTTGATAACTTGCCCATTGCACCTGTCGAATCATAAAAATCAAAACAAATGCCAAAATAGAAGCAAAAACAAAAACCAACTGTTAAATCCCTATTGATCAATTACTCTAATACCAACTTGATCTGTAAACACCCCTGAAAAAATCAAAGTGAAGTTTTAAACATACAGATTCTGAATTTCTCAAAATAAACAAATTCTCAAAAATACTCAAAATAACTTGAAAATTGTTTGGCAAAGTATTCTCGGTTATCGAATTGGATTAGAATTGTCAAAAAGACTGATATCTTCCATTCACCAATAAAACCAAATTTTATTTTAAAAATTAAATGTCATAAATTGTCAATTTTTCAAATATTGCATGAGTTCTTGATTAATTAAAAATTAGAATACTTTAAAATAAAACATGCAATCATGACAAATTACCACATAAAATTGATAACAGAGTTCGGCATTGATTGCCTATGTCTCTAGGTCCGCCCAATAGTGAGGACTATTTCTATTAAATTTGTGCAACAAATGGCTTACAAATTATTTGGAAACATTGCACAACTTTCCTCAGGCCTGATCTCTATCCAAGAATTCCACCTTCACTGATAAACTAAAGCTCGGTCACATGGAATCCTTCCTCAGTCTTCAACCCCTTCTGAATGTGCTTTGGTCCCTTCACTTCAACTATTGGTTTATACAAAAAAATAACATTCTCTTTCAATTAAAAATAATAATTGAAAGGCTTACCCTATATATAGAGGTTGGAAATTGGATTGATATCAGCTTGCTAAAGCCATCTCCAAGATCTTATCTAACTCTCAGCCTCTTAAAAATAAAACACAGTCAGATTTCCGTGTCAATACAAGTACAAATTACTCCCTTTTATAACACTTCAACCACCGTGGCTGAAGTGGTCAAGGCTATTCAATTTTGGGCGGCAGGTCAGGGGTTCAAACCACCTCCCAACTTTTTAGGCACCTTGAATTAGCCTCTCCTTGTTGGGCATGCTTAGGCTCTCCTCCCTAGGTGTCAAGCATGTAATTTGAATGCTTTGACTTCTTCTTTCCCTCCTTTTTGGCACCTTGGACTTTGAAAATATCAAATGACATGTGAATAGAAAACACCTAAGCCAATTTTTTTTGCATCTATTTTTTTTTGCCATGTGTCAAATGACTATTGGCCCACTTGGAATTTCAACACTGCCATGTGTCAACCTCTGATAGGTCCAAATGTTGATACATTCTTGAAACACGTGCCAAATGTCACAAGTGACATTTTTCAAGAAATCTTCAAATGACCATATCTTGAGCATCTAGACTCCATTTTACGAACCATGAAAAGTGTCAAAAAGCTCTCAACGAGCTCTACAGTGTGCAACCACTAAAACTCTGACTTGAAACCTTTTTCAAAACCCAATTTTTGATCACTTACCATGATCATCATGTAGGGATAAAAGTTCCCCTAATGTATGTGTTGTGGTTGATATATAAATAAGTAATGGATTTCCCTATGTTGGTAGTCTTAAGATTAGTGGATTGACCAAGTATGTCTTAAGATTTAAAAATTATATATAAAAATATTCATCCCATTGAAATGTTACCCCTTTCTTCAAAATATGAGTAAATGAGTGGCATTTATCTACCAATTGAGAAATGAACCTGTGTATAGACTAGATATTTCCTTGTAGGCTTTGTAACTGTATAAGATTGTTTTGTGGAGGCATTTCCACAATAGTGTTGACTTTTGTAGGGTTGAATTTGATAATTTGGTGTGATATAATGAACCCTATATATTTTCTTGATGTGACTCTAAAGACACATTTATTAGGTTTCAAGTGGACTTTATATTCATGAAGCCTCTCAAAGATTATCCATAGAACATTAAGATGTCTAGCTCTTGTTTATAGTTTTGATAGTATATCATCAAAATAGTCCTCTACAATATCATGCATCATGTCATGGAAGATGACAATCATTACATATTGATATGTTTCTCTAGCATTCTTCAAGCCAAATGATAGGACTTGGTAATAGAATGCCCCCCATGAAGTGGTGAACATAGTCTTATGCTGGCCTTTAGGGGCTATCTTGATCTAATTTTAACCAAAAACTCCATCCATTAAGGACATCATCTCATACCCAAAAGTTGAGTCGATGATCATGTCAATGTTAGGTAGAGGAAAATCATCTTTGGGTATGCTCTATTGATATTTTTGAAATTAGTAAAAATATGTATACCTAAGTTATTATTACTAACTAAGACTATGTTAGAAACCCATTCAAATTAATTTAGTCATCTAATAAAATTATCTCATAACAACTTTCCCAGTTTGGCTTTAACTAATAGGGAGATGCATGGATGCATCTTTCTTAGTTTCTACTTGATTAGTTTGGCAGTGAGATGGACAACAAAGTGATGCACAACCAAATTAGTGTCCAAGCCTAACATGTCAGAGTATGCCCATGCAAAGACATCTATATAATCCAGAAGAATGGATATAATTTATTCACATTCTACTTTAGTAAGGGAAGTTCCAAGATAAATAATTTTAGGATCCTCGTAGGCTCCCAAGTTCACTTATATCATGTTTTACACAAGTAGAGTGAATCCATCTTCAATAATTATAGGTAAGTCATGATTTTGATCATATTCTTCTACCACATCTTCTTGTTGTTCCTCTCAAAGATCTAGATAGTATGAAGAATCAAAATCTGCCATCTTAGGTAAGCTCTAAGTATCAAAAATATCTATAAACTCAAGAGCAAAACACTCAAATATTTGATATTATTCTAAATATATGCTTGTACTAGCTATGGAACTTGGGTTAAATGGACCTCCTATGTCCTAAGGGGATGATCAAAATTTGCCACCTAGGAGTGCCTAGAATAAGTTTTCACTTGAAGGCTTGTCTTTTTCTTTACTTTTTCCCTAATCGATGAGTGCCTCAAAGAGGTTATCACCTGAAGATATTGATGTTTTTTATTTATTATGACCAAAAAAGTTTGACTACTCTCTAAATTAGGTAGAAGGATCTAGTGAAAAATCAAAACCGTATTTGTGATTGCCAATGGTAAATCCATATTGTAAGCCCATGTATTCTACAATTGATTCTTCATTTTGAAACTCATCAATGCATATGACTAAATTTTTTTGGTCCCAATATATGAGTTCAAGATGGAAAAGGAATAAGGAATGATGAAGGTTTGATTTAGGATGGGAAGCTCCAATGGTAAGGATATGATGCCCTACTTTAGGAAGGGAAGCACCACTCGAATGAGTTCTTACTTCAAGATGAGAAGCTCTAATAGGCATTATGGTCAATATGGAATTTGAATCAAATAAATATGAGTCATAAAACTCATCAAAAAGGTTATAATGGGACATTGTGTCACTAGTCACTCTAGAAGAGTCACTATCAAAAGTAATGAGGTCACCCTCTAGTGGTATAAATCTGAGACCATGATTCCTATTGATAACTCCATCTGATAAGGGCTCCAAGATTCCTTGCACTTGTGGGCCAAGACCTTTCCCTATATAGTCAAGATGATACATTATCTAGTTAGGCATAGGATACTTTGGATTCTCAAAGAAATCAACAAGGCCTTTAAAATATAACCAATCTCCCTTGATAAAATCCTCTTGATCTTTCTTTGGCATGATTATAGGTAAAAAAACCATAAGTGGTTTTTGTTATTTCTTCTTTGGCTACCAAATTTGGTTGGATCCATTAAGAGTCTTGGATGGTTTAGGCTTTCCAAATGATTTAGGGGATTCAGGAAATTTTGGAATATGGAGGACATCCTTAAGATGGTACATAGAATACCCACATCTTTAATAACAACCTATTTTACAAGAGCTACAAGAAATGGATATACTGAAGTGGAAGCTAAATCACTAGGGTTGATATAATTAGATGGAGATGGATGGGAAATGATGGCTTTGTTATTCTTAACAATGAATTTAGAACCTGGGCAATAGTTATAATTATGAAACTTAGCTTCAATATGTTTGAAATATTGATATGGTTGTTGATCAGTAGGAATAATAACCTCAATCCCATCATGGGGAAACTTAAGGCACTAGTGAAGAGTGGATGGTATTGCTTATACTTCAAGGATCCAGGGGTGACTAAGAAGTATGTTATAAGGGAATTCAATATCCATAATATGGAATAATGTGTGATGAAAAATAGACCTAACCATGATTAGCAACTAAATTGTACCTGAAGATTCTCTCATGACATTATCATAATCCTTGATTGTAATAGTTTTTGGTTGAATGTCTTTATCCATGTAGCCCAATCATCGTACTAATTTAAGATATATGATGTTCATCCCTAAACTATTATCTATAATAAATAGCTTGATCTTATGATCTGCAATGATTATCTCAATGTATAGTGGGTTATTATGGTTTGGGCTAAGAGTGAACATGTCTTTGTGGTCAAATGTGATTTACCAAAATGAAGACAGATGTCCAACTAGGTTTTGGAATTGATCAAGGTTTATATCATTAGGCATAGTATATTGTTTCAATAGGTTATTCATAAAAGTTCTATGGACATCATATGTCTGCAAGAGCTCTAATATGAAAATCTATGTAGGGGTTTTGTTTAATTGATCTGCTAAACTATAAGGCTTTTCAATTGTGGATTGAGCTAGTTTAGTCTTTATTGGCATAATATTTAGATTTGGAACCATTGGCATAATGTTCTCATTGGGTTTCATGGAAGTAGTGGGTGAAGGGCCTTGGATGGTGGCTCATGGGTGTCTAGTTGTGATTTCATAACCTATAGGTGACAAGGAGTCATTATAATTAAAAAATGAAGGTGAAGAACCTTGGATGATGACTCACATATGTCTAGTTATATTGCTACAGTTCTGATTTGATGAGGAGCTTTAATAATTAGAGGAAGGATACTACTATTTAAGACTAGTAACCCATGCAAATGTAGTCACAACATGATTATGTAGACTTGACATGGTGTTACTAAGGGAAGAGGGTATTAACCCTATAATGATGGGTCTTATGATACAAGGAACACAAGATTGTCCATGTGGTTTCATAGTAACAATGGTAATATGGAAATAAAAATATGTCCCATAGTATTTTTATAGTAATATGGCATGTTGTTATAAGCCACATTGTTAGTATGGGAATTATGATCCCAATTATTCTCATTACAATTATGACCCTAATGTTGGTTCTGATTTTACCTCTGTTCTTGATTTTGACCTTGGTTTTGATTGTGTCTTGGTGGTGGTGGATTATGTTAAGGAAAGGGGTCCTTGTAGATCCCCATGTCTTGATTTGTGTCTTGATTAGGGGCTAACTTAATCTTTAGTTCACCACTTTTAATAAAGTCTTCAATAATGTGTCATAATTAGATGCAATGATATGCACCATGACTAATAACACAATGGAAGTTTCACCATTCATTTTATTTGTTTCAATTTGGTTTTGGTTGATCTTGAGTAAATGTCCTTGGTATTAGAAACACAATCAAATTAGTAGTGGTGAACTTTTGTAAAACTATTTCAATTAGTTCTCCAAACTTGCTAAAGACTCTAAAATTGTTATGAAATGTCCTTCATGGAGGTTGTCTCTAAAAATTACGTGGTGGATTTGGGGGAGTTAATTGTACATTTGGGGGAGGCATATCCTACACCATTTATATGTGTCTTGTTTTAGTCACCCATTGCCAGCCATGTTCTTGTTTTTTTTAAAATCCCTTACGCTTATCCTATGTAATCATTTAAACCAGTGATTGAGTCTGATTAGATGTTTGACCGTATGTAAAAATGTTGGCAAGGCCTTTACAAATAAGATCCTTCTCAATTTACACTCCTTTGTCAATAATTTATTCAAATGAGTTAGCACAAGCTAACCATATATTATGTGTAACTTTAGGATGCAAATTTTGTGCAAATATATCAACCAACTATTTATCTAACAAGTTATGTCAAAAGCATCCTCCTAATGTTCTCTATCTCTACATATAGGTGACAAAACTTTCACAATCACGTTGTTTGGCATTGCACACATCAACAATGGTCAATTCATGCTCTATGTTGTATGAGAAATGGTAACAAACTTCTCTGATAAGTCATTCCAATCCACAACTGATCCCTTAGGTAGTTTAAATAGCCAATCTAAAGCTTGTCCTACTAATTACTCACTACTATAAGTAACATCTTTACATAAGATAAAGAATTCTTGTATGTGCTGACATGGATCTCCCTTTCCTTTATACTTTTCAAATTTGGGTGCCTTAAAATGAGGTGGAAAGGGGTTTAAGAGAATAGATGAATCAAATGGATATGGACATATCTCATCAAATTTGTAATTTTTAACTCTATTATTCATTTCCAATCTCTGAACAATTTCCTTCATAGAATTCCACTCTTACATGTTTGGTGGATTTGTGGATTGGATAAGATGTTATTGGGGTGGAATGTACCCCTAGTTTTCTTGTTGTTGGGGTGGTATGTGGCCCTGATTTTATTACTATTGGGGTGGAATGTGCCCCTGATTTCATTATTTTTGGGGTGGAATGTGCCCTTGATTTTGTTGTTATTAGGGTGGAATGTGCCCCTAATTTTATTGTTGTTTGGGTGGAGTGTGCCCTTGATTTTGTTACTGTTAGGGTGGAATGTGCCCCTAGTTTTGTGTGGATCTATAGGGAATGTAAACCTTTTGATTTGTGCCTTGGTATTGATTCATTATTTGAGTCAAGAAAATAGGCCATTGATTCTTAGATTGTAAAACATTTCCTAAATTTAGCTGTTTAGTACCTTGTTGATTTTGGGAAGTTTTGTGTTTGCTTACCAATTTCTATGTTAGTTGGAAGGAACTATCCAAATTTTATTGAGGTATTTCCTTAATTTAAACTAAATTTTTGGGTTTTTGATTTTGCAAAGTAACAAGAGAATCTTGATAATTGAAGAATGTATGATCCATATCAAATGGAACATTTTGTAAGATCTTTTGTGAATTTGATTGTTCATTTAGGTTACCTTGATCCACTATGGTTATGTTCTCATCAAATGTTTGTTGCATACTTTTGACCACATTTCCCTATTCATTCTAAGTATCATTGTGAATTAAAGTGGAAACTAATGAGTCAGTTAATTATATGATTAGTTGATCTACATATCATTGACGTATTATCTTGATATTAGCTATAAGATCAATATTTATGGGTTTTAACTCTCGTTTATTTTCCTTTGTTATAAGAATAAGGTATGTCTATTTTTTCAAAATCTTTCTCTTTCCATCATTATTTTCCTTCTCTAACTAAGGTATGCAATTATTTTGTAGGAAAGTGTGAAGGTAGTATAGCACCTAATTCTATCAACCTAAGAAGTGTTTCATCTTGATCTTCTTGGGTTTGATATTCATTGTAATCATATTTGGATCCTATTATTATAGGGGTGTCATAAAAAATAATAGGGTTATCTTGACCATCATAAAATTGCTCATCCTCATAGCTAAGGCCATAAGAGGCCCCACTATGAGTGAACCTTTGAGTCATGTCTAAAAAGAGTTGTTCTCTACATTTGACTAGATTTGGATCAATGTTTTTAAAATGTTCAAACAAGTTATGTTTTGGTTCTCTCCAATCAAATGAATAAGGTACCAAAGACACTATAAAGGAGGGTGGCTTGAAACCATGCACAATTAGAATATTTGGTTTATGAATTTACTCAAACATTGGTAAAGTTAAAATCATATAAATTGTAAGAGGGTAAGGTAACTCAAAGATATAAGGTGAAAACTAGCACACCAAAGCCTAGATCTTTGTGATACACATATACCATAAAATTTAGTTTAAAATTTGATGAGTTGACCCTATAAAATTAGATGAAATCTCTTTAAATTATGAAGAAGACATAATGAACTAAGCAAATCAAGGTGTAAAAACATGTGTTAATCAATAAGTACAAAGTGAGGACCAAATGGTTAACATAACGTCACCACATGGTTATAGTAAGATAAAATATGTTCTAGGAATCAAAGCATGAGCAATACGTAAGATGACTTGAGTCCACTAAGATGATAATGCGATTTTGAGTCTAATAAATAACCCTCATTCCAAATAGAAAATTGAACCCAAGTTATAACAAGTTTAGTGTGAAAATGGTGAACCTAATTTAACACACCAACCCTTAAAGCTTAGAAAGGTTCAATTTTGAATATGAATTATAAATGAGGGACTTAGACAAATTGGATAAAATATCTAGACTCAATTGGGCAACATGACTATGCCAAAGTAGATGACATAACATAGTTTTTGATAATAAATTGAACAAGGAAAAGATAAATTTTATACTTGGATAGCGTAATGCCTCCCTTGCTCAAGAAATTTGAGGACAATGTGCTTTGGTTAAGTTCATTGAGTTAACAAGTATTTTTAGACATGAATCAAGACAAAATAAGTCAATAACAAAAAGCAATCATCTTAATTCTAAACTGACAAAGTTACATGATATTATTTGAGTTTATCTATATATGTCATTTGAGAGGATTTTAAGTGTTCATACAAAAGTAAATACTATATAGTAGGGTTTTTACACTACTCTTCTCTCAAATGACAACATGGTGACATGGACCTTAAGGTGCACCTTGCACCAACAATACTTCCATAAGTGGGGATTTATCTAAAAACTAAAAGTTTTTAAATATTTCTAGATGGATCAATTATATAATAGATTTCATTCCAAATGATGCATAATAAGTGAACTTTAATTGGGTATCCATGTCACTTATATTATTACAAAAAGGTCTTATCCTTTTTGCAACTACTACATCTATTTCTTGCTCAATGTAGTGTTGTGTCCAAGGTATAGATACATCTTGATGTTTTAACCTATAAAAATCATGGGAGGTGATGAAATCCCCCTCACAATCCAAGTTTGCATAAAATAAAAGACATAATAGAAATACTTTATGGTCACCTAAAGATCACCCAATACTATTGTGAGTTTTTGGGGAGTGCTTTAAATAACATTCTTTCTATACCATGGACTAGGCATGTTTGCAATAAGGATGACACTTTTAATTCCAAACGTTCCCTAAAGGGGATGAATGGAAGAGCATACACACAACATCCCTCTTTTTACTGATCAAATAATTAATCACCTATTGTGTATAAACTTGATAAATGAGTTCAATTTTAGACACAAAATGAAATATTAGGTGGTGTTATTTTGAACCCTTGGTCTTAAGTTGTAATTTTGAAAGAATAATTTGTCAAAACATTCACCTAAGCATCTAAATTTTTCATTAAGCACCAAAAAAATGTTCTTAATCCATTTTAAACTTTTAAAAAATGCCTAAAAATCATGTTTTAACAAATCTCAAGCTTGATCCTATAATGAAAAACTTATTATGTTCTTTAGCTTTGAAGCTAATTTTCAAATGAGTGAAGCAACTTATCAAAATAAGCTCTCTATTTCGAAATCACTGTTACATATTCAATATCTTTATTTGCCTACAAAATCATAATCTCAGACAATAATATTGTTGTTATGGATTAGTTTGATAGAAAAACTAATATCACTATTTTCCTATGAAATCACTACTAAACAAAATCACTATTTTGGTGAGATCATTATTTTGATACAAAATCATTGTTTTGGGGATATTGTTACTCAAGAAAACAAAATCACTATTTCATCACTATTTCAATGAATGAAATCATTGTTTAGGGCTACATAATCATTATTTTGAGACAATTTTTGTTTTGGTAAAATCACTACTCAGATGAACAAAATCATTGTTCTGGTGATTGAAATTATTATGAAAGGATATGAAATTGATTTTTAGCAAACAAAGATTTTGTTACAAAATAACTACTATGATAGCAATGATATTGTAATAGAGAGCAAAACTG